>JAULBW010031708.1:0-74632 GCA_032358265.1 Vaucheria bursata
ATTAATATAATTATATACTGTCTGCGCGTCTCCTTGTTGCTTAACTTAGATCTTGCTCTGTGTTGAGTTCTTACAGTGTATCTCTCTTGTATCTCTGGTTTTTCTCTGTATTACTGAATATGCACGTAAGATTTGGCAGTTGGATCATTACAGTAAGCAAGATGCTCTAGAGTGCATATGGACAGATTCGCTTTACATAAATACATTTCACATGATTTTCTCTTGTCTTGTACTACCTTGTGCTGTGATTGAGATTATAGCACATTGTACATCTTTTATCTTTTTTCTTATTATACTAACAGTAATACCACCAGTAAGAGTAATAAAAGGAATTTACCCATCCATTGACATACTCAGAAACACTAATGTTCACTTAAAAAATGATCCAATAATGTTGCCACTATAATCAAATAATCAAGCAGTGCTCAAGTGACAGTAATTTAAAAAAATACTGTACAGTACTGTGTCCAGCTACAGTTGCTGAGAAAAGAAGAGAAAGAAAGAAAGGTGCTACAATACCAATGTCACTTCATAAGGCAAATAAAACAATAGCAATGAAATGAATCAAAAGAAAGGAATTGATAACAATGAAATAAATTTATTAACAGAAAACAAGGTGTAAGATGAGACATTACCTAACTCTATCATGCCAAAGATATTACAACATTGCAGAAATGATGTTCCACAAAAGTGAAGGATTAGATAAGCAGTGTAGAGAAATGTAAATTGCATACTTAAATGTTGCCAAGAGTGGAGAATTCAGTCCAGCCAAGATGAAAGTACAGATTAATTTCCAGACAAATATGCAAATTAATTTATTCAGGAAATAACTCGAAATGCCAATAAATTGCAGCATGGGTTCTACTCACGGTAACGTGAAAATATGAACTTGAGTTCAAATAAATAATGACAGATAGCAGATTATAATCGCAAACTGAAAATGTAAGCAATGGTAGAAATCCTGCAAACAGTAAAATTCTATAACTGAGCATCTAGTATTTTGATGTTGCAGCAATTGCATTGTACTAATTCAGGACATGAAAATTTTATTCAGTGTTCAATAATATTTAGCCTTGCACATGCATGTCTTGAGTTATGTTCTAACAAAACACAAAGATTAAATGACTAACTCTATATGCATAGACATCTGATATATGCTTTGATAAAACTCGATGCATATTTATGACATGGAATCTTTCCTTATTACCTAGAGTTTATGAAAAGCCATAAAAAATATATACATTTAATGTAGTTTTTTTCGTTTAATGTTTACCTCCCACAGTGAAGCTGACAATTTAACATACAAGTAAGATTTTAAAGAAGAATCATGTTTAGTTCTTATTTCCACTGCACAGATTATTTGAGTGCCTTTTCTGCACTTTAGATTATAGCTGTCTATATTCGTTTTACATCAATAGTGATTTTTGCTCCTTATTCTGTTTCACATGGCAAGAAATTTATTTCGTAGTGAAACTGCAGAAACAAAATTTGCGAAAGTGTTTACTTCATTTTTCCAGGATTTTTAACATGCCTCTTTCATTTTTGAAGCTGCATAAATTTGAACAACAAATAAATTTGGAAAGATGAATTCTAAAAATCCTATTTGCAAGCAATCTCCAATTATCTAAAAAATGAATAGAGAAAAAGACGAGTTGCATTCAAGTTTGATACTTTCATTACTATACATTGGATAACAATATGCATGAATTAAAAAATAATAAAAAATTGACACTTGCAAAGATTGAAAACAAACGCATTTACACATAAAATACCAAAAAAAGGCAAAGAAATACACATTATGCTAGAGAAGTACATTACTACACTAGAGCCGTAGGCAAAAAAAATCGATTCTTAATAACATTTGACAATCACCGAGAATATGCATAAAGCAGCTTCGAAAAAACTAAAATTGCACCTTGAAGACTAATAAAATCAATGACTGAAGACAGTAACTAACTGCAGACACAGATTATTTTAGCTATACTTATCTTCATTGGGACGTACCCGTTGAGATGATTCAAAAGACATATACATATAAAACATGCAAGTTGCGATGGTCAAGACTCTGAAATTCAGTGTTCTGTGATTTGACGCAATCCGAGCAGCGAATGTGCTATTTCAACACCGTTTTCTTCCAAAGAAAAATTTTTTGTTCCACCATTTGCTTCACTTCTACTGTGAGGAAAGAAATCCCGTTCAGTAGGGAATTCTTGCTTTACATAAAATTTTTGAGGCGATGCAAGTTGTTCGCATGCATCTACATCTTCACTCTCTTCGCCACTTTTAGTAGTGCGAACTGTGTCTGCCGGAGCTTTACGACGTTTTCTGTTCGAATAATCAAGGCTTGGATTAACAATATTGTACTCAATCGGCTTCTTATTAAAGTATTTTTCGGAACGCCGAATTTGGTGCCATCGATCTTTAACCTAAATCATCAATGTATCGGAAAAATGAGCAGGTTTAATTTATTTTAAACAGTTATGGGATTATATAAGTCACCAAATAGTAGTCCTTATTATATATAATTCCAAGTATAAACTTTGGATGTAAAAGTTTACTTTTAACGAGTTTTTACTTAAAACAAATAAATTAAAAAGTCATATTACGCCAGATTCAGGTTATACTTTTTCAAGATAACGAAATAATTCAGTGATCTCAACAGATTCATTGCATTCTAAATTTAATGCATGCAACACAGCATAGAACATACCCTAATTAGAAGACCAAATTAAAAAATGTATGAACTAAAAACTAAAGCATTAAAAAATAATTTGAAATTTATCATTCAAACTTATCAACATCAAAATGAATACAATAATAATGAATACATATGTACATATGGCATAGAGAAATAGCAACTTGATGTAATTCAACCTTCATGAAAATATATCATTGGAAGAAAAAAACTTTACCTCTTTGTAGCTTCTGCTAGAAAAGAATTTTGCTGTTTGAGCAAAACGGTTACAACTTTTATCGTGTACTCTTATCAATAATGCGTCTTCATCTGATGTCCATGCCTTGTGAGAGTTACCAGGATCAACCTATCAATATGATAATATTAATATGAACAAATGCATATAGTTGATATCTATATATGTTATATGCTTTTATCCTTTCCTTTTCCACCTCAACAGCTAAACTCTAATCAATACATCGATTACATTAATGTAATATCCATATTTTTGCATTGTGAAGGCTAATATACATAACATTGTATGCATACTTTTGAAATGGAGGAAAAATGCAGCATTAACATTGCGCATTACGACAGACTATACAGCATATATTTATTCATTTCTTGGTTGCATAAATATTCAGTGTACTCCAAAAAAGTTCAAAAATGAAGTACAGCTCCCTCAACATATAATTTGGATTATTTATTATACTCTTGTGCAGACAAAGGAATAAAAAGCAATGTCATTTAGTAAACTACTTTAATTTTCGTACGAAGACTTCAAGATAGCTAGAATAAGTTGGTGTTCAGTACTATTAGACTCAATTAGACGAATTACATAGTATTTAGTCACTCTGAGACTTTTTCAGCCACTAACACATTATATCTGGTAACGCACAAGAAGAACATGATAGATTCAAGTCATGAAACTTAAGAATCGAAAGTTAACTTTGAAGGAATGTAAAATAAACTTTGGACATGGCAAAATTTGCATAAACCTCCAAATTAATTCATTACATCAAAAGTTCATTTTATCAAAAAATCAGTCGCTGAATTTGGCACATTGTGGCTTTTATAGTTTATTCGATATAAATGAAAATCATCTGAAGCGAATTTGTTATATTCGAAGTTTACTATGCATGCAGTATCTATATATGTTTAGAAATAATATTCATATTCAACGTACCACATTAAGGAAACGTTCCCTGCACTGTTTGGGTTCTCGGCCGGGCAACATTTGAGTGATGAGACTCCACTTGGGCCCAAATAGGCCTACTAACGCTGCAAGTCGATCATCTTCAATTTTACTCCAAGTTTTTACACCAGTTACTGTTTTGTTTCCATTCACGACAATCCTCCAGTGCAACTAAACATAATACAAACCAAAAAGTGTAAAAAGAAAACATTAATAAGTTTACAGCCTTTTATCTTTCTCGCAATATGATGAAATTAGAAACAATTTTTTAAACTATATATATCAAGTTTGCATAGTAATTTTCCTTTTTAAAAGTCTCTCTTTATACTAAGGAATTACTCTACATGATTCAACATCCATATTAAAATTTCTCATGTCCAATAATGCTGCAACTTAGCTCGACAAAATCAGCACAAATGGCATAAATATAATAATATAAATATACATGCATTTCATCAACTGGACAAAAATCATTACACCTACAATTGCAAATGTTGAAAATAAGTTCTTCATTTAAGATATTTTGGAAAATTTGTAAGCTAATAGTACGCAAAAATTATATTGCATTATCTTTCTTCCAGCAACTTTCTTTACGGCTGGTGAATTGTAGTATTTATACAAATCATTTACTGAGATATGTGAGTCATTTACCATATTGCATGGAATTTGATAAAACTTGGGAATAGCACTAAACACTATCCAATAAAATCTGTTGTATTCAATGAGACCCTTAATTGGTCAGCAATTTGGGGATGTTCCATAGTCTGTGAACTTTGAGTGAAGAAAGGCAATGCCTCCTTATCGAGTAAACTTCAAAGCTAATAAATCTGTTGGGACCACATAAATAATTCGTTATGTTTTGAACTTTATTACATCTGAAATTCAATATATCAAATCATCTGAAGACAAGTTTCGCACAATTTTGTTTTTTTGTTCATTCATTTTGAGTGAAAATTTGTTGCATGTATACTGCATTTTTCATTAGACGTACTTGTGGTAAAATCAATTGCATATTTGTCTTACCAGACATTGTTGTGCACTGACATGGAATCCTGGATGAGCCTTTAGCAATGCAGAAGGTATCTCAACCCATGGGAGCATAGTTCGTCCGGGGTGGTCTCCAACTAGACCTGCGAGGGACTTTGTAGCTGCTTCGGTCCAGCATTGGGGTTGATGCAATTCCATTCCAGCCTTTTTTACAATGGCATATGCAGAGGCATTTAAATGCATTAGGCTACCTCTACTACGATTTTCCTCAGATAAGTGCGCCGATTGATGTTTTCTTATTTTTTCCATCTACAATACAATAGAATATTCTATTTTGTGAAAAAGGTCTTTTATAAAGAGTAAACTTTGAATATAGCAAATGTGATGGGACAATTGTATGCATTTGTTCCATGGAAAATCTAAAGGAAATTGGCTAAAGAAATTTACCTTCTATTTGAAGTTTACTGCGTATGGACCATGTTATAATGAAAGATAATAAAATCTAATTGAAATGAGTGCTTACATGACTAAATAAATGAAAATACTATAAAAAAACTCCATATATCAAAAATAGGTTTATTTCAAACCACTCAAATGTCAAACCAAACGTTTTTTTTACTATTTAAATATTAGGCATAAGTTATTATATAATTATAAAAAAGGCAGCACTGCCTAGAGAATATCTCAGTTTCGAATATATGAATGCAATAGAGAGGAATAAAAAAGTTACTAAATTACTGGAAAAAAACAAGCTATACATTTCACCATGAAAATCAATTCATATACATAAGCCTAAATGTGCAATGGCACATGTAAAGTTAACTTAGAGTCAAACAAATAGTTACGACCACCAAATTAATATGTTATAACCAAAAATCTGCAACTGCACATGGCAAAATATGGCTTTTTCATTCATTCACTTTAAGCAAAAGTTTGTTATGTACAAATTCACTGCATTCGATGTTTACTACGTAAACAATTAATTGTACATTCGACTGGATAGTTGGTAAATCAAGCAATCAAGCGTACCTGATGATGATGAAAACGCATTCCACTTTTAATTCCAGAACTGTGGCGGTGTTCACATTTTGCATGGTAATGCCGTCGACGCGCGATTAATGAAACATTATTTCGTAAGCTACACAATTCAGCACGACACTAAAAGAGAAACCCAAAATATTTTCAGTAAATGAAAAGTCAATGCTAATGTAGTGTTAAAGATGACAAATTATGCTAATAAATAGATTCTCTTAGCATTACTTTCATTTCTAAAATACTTCTAATTGAGTTTACATGGTTTACAAAACACAATTGCAACTAAGTATTTACATTTTTCTTGTTTCGGCATTTATACAAAAATTTGGGTTTAGGATTTGTATATTGATTGAAGGTTATTAGAAGCAATTCAAACTATAAGTTGACCATTAATTTTTAAATCTTCATATTTAACTTTGAAAACTGTCAACTGCCAGTTTATATAATAATTTAGGCCTTGGAAGCAAATGATTTGGTATGGCCCACAGAAAAAAATGTGACTTACATACTCCCCTCGATCTACCCGCGTCCAAAGATTCATGTCAAGCACAAATTCGCCACTAGTTGCCGGTTCCAAAATATGTACATTCGAATCTGAACCTCTAGTTTCCAATGGCGATGTCCGCATTTTTTCATATTGAATATTATCACCATTCAATGGACCTGGAGAAGGTGTTCTTTTTTCTGCTGAAATTGAAATATCATTTGCAGCTGTAGGCTTTCTTGAACCAAAAAACATTCGAGGTTCAACTGTTTGCAAAGGCTCCATTGGTGGATATATTATTGTATCCGTTGAATTCGACAAATCACAGCGACCCAGTGAAATAGGAGCCAAAAGTGTAGTGTTACTATCATTGCTTTCTCGACATCTAGCTCTGTTATTTTCATCACTGGTTTTAATGATTATTTGACTATAGGCTGTCTTATTTCGTTTAAATTGTCCACGAAATTCGTCACTACATAGTGGAGGCTGCAACCCTGTCGAACTGAAACTTTGGCTTTTATCTTGATTAAGGCCTGAGTGCTGATTATCTGTTTCCGTGGTATCTCGTGAAATATATTTTTTTGTGTGATCAACTTCTGGAATAGTACTTTGGTTAGAGATCGCTATTTTTGATATACTTTCATCCAATCCTGTTTTTTCAGATCGTAACAAATCGTCCACTGGCCAGACGTTTTGGTTGATGGTAGATGATGAGCTTCGTTGGGAAGTATATCCGACATGAACTGGTGAAGTAAGTGGACTTCTATTTTCATCTCGATGGGAACGTTTTCTCGGCATAGACATTCGATGAACGATATGAGCTACATCGTAAGAATCGTCGCTACCATAATGCACCCTGTAATATGCTTCATAACTAGTCCTATTTTCATCTCTCTCGGCTGAAATCTTCATAATGAAGGGCGTACACAGTCCGAATTCTAAAATTGGTTCGGATTAATAGAGAATTTTATATACAGTAAATATGGCGAATTTCGGCGGGCAATAATGAAAGGCAGACGATGCAAAAAAGTTCTAACTTTCAACAGCAAACTATGTAACGGCAGAGCATACCTTATAGCTTATAGGCGATGCCAGCGAATCTAGGTCTTCGTAGTCAAGTGTGCATATTTTAATTAATAAAAGATATTGCAGATAGTTCAATCACGTAATTTACCCGAGTGTTATTCGAGATGCGCCCCAGTGCGTTGAACCAAAATTTTAGTGTGCCAATCCCAAACTGTTTAATTGCACATATTCTTCTGAAATTTCTGAATTCATTATTCACCATTAAATAAGGTCAAAACTGGGTTGCTCTTGAGGGATGCGCCGTAAACAACTGTTTATATATTAATTTGATATGGATCCAGAGATTGCCACGTTGAAAACATTATGCGGTTCTTCAATCATAATGATAATTTCAGTTTCCTCGGTTCAACCCATTATTCTACAATAATAGTTTGATTGAAAAGAGTTAACGAACGGTAGATATTGTAACGGATTTAGTGGATTTGACGGAATAAATTATTGCATGTGCGAAAATACTATACCTTCAGAAAAATTTACCAAGTGACATAATTTTCTATCAAACGCCGCCTTTTATAAAACTAAATACAATATACCGTGCATTTGTTTTAAATGACACTGATGATTTTTTTAAATCCAAGGATACAAAGGGATGACAAAATGAGGTGATGGTGACAAAAGAAACCAGACGTCAGCTGGTAAATAGCAGACGTCTGTTTTAACGGACAAATAATGACTAAAAATTGTCGTTTTCACCGAAACGTGAGAAAATGGAAAATCAAAATTGATCAGCTTTGTAGTGAATTAAGTTGAGCTTGCTTTAGGATGACTATGAGAATCTTTTCGTATGTGGATAGCAAAAGTAAGAGCACATTTGGCTTTAGTCTGTCATTACCTTTCGTCAAAAAAATTCTGTATTACTAAGAATAAAGTAGATTTTTCACATTGACAAGAGCATACAGGATCATATCAACCCCAACTTGTTAATATACCGTCTCTGCATAACGGACATACTTTAACTTTGTGATGGGCCCTCTTTCTATGCCCTTTCATATTATTTCGTCAAATGGGAGTCTTCTGATGGGTAGGGGGGGAGAATAAATCCAACCAGATTGTAGCTAACGGACTCGCTTTTTTCAGTTTTTGACATTGAGTAAGAAGAAATATCAGAAGAGCGGTTTCAAATTCCAATGCCTACTATGTAAACTGTGGTGGTTCTAAGCTCGAATAGAAACACCATATGCTGATATTGTTTCTCATATTTCCATCACATTTTTGATATTATATCTTATAAGATCGGCACTTCAGAGGCTACAATTAAAATATAACCCCCCAGTAGAATCTTAGTTCGCATCTCAACAATATTAGCTGCTGCAAAGGGAATGCAAAAGCAGTGGTTTTAAATCTTGAAAGACGTAATTAAAAAATACATTTAGGTGGATACATTGATGAAATCAATTCTATCGGTAATGATTCAATTAAAAAATACATTTGGGTGGATACATTGATGAAATTAATTCTATCGGTGATGATTCAATCAGAAATTTATATCTTAAAGGATCCTGGCGAATTTTTGCATTTATTCAGGAAGCCGATATAAATTCAGGCATTAAAGTATATCAACAGAGTTGAAAAGCTGCACTAAACAAACATGAATCATTTCATTTGTAATTTTTAAAATATATATTTCATGATTCGATAAGAAATAAATTACATTCAAGAGAAGTGATATTTTCACTTTTCTGCATTGTTCTTTTCTTCATGCAAACATGTGCCTTATGAATTTATTCGATGGCTCCATGTACGACCTAAGATAAATCTTATGAAGAAAAACAGAGTGCAATATTCGTCTGTAAAACTGACCATTATTTTTCAAATAAAAACTGTCTACATGGAGGGAAAGACGATGATTAGAAATCTCGAAGAAAATAGTTTCCGTAACATTGCATGCAAGATTGGTCATACCTATTTGGTGAAATTCCATCAATCACATTATTATTCAACTATAGAAATATATAGCTTCAAAAATTTTGTTGTTGCGCTGTTTACCCTTTCTTGAGTCTCCGGAGTGCCAAATTTAAATTTTTCGATTTGATTTAGCTGGATTTCAAAGGTGCAGGAACTGGTACCATATTTCAAACGGTTTTTTGATTTAATAAAAATGAATAATTTGTAAATTCACAAATATAAAATCTTTAAAATATTTCATGGCTTCTTCAATTCTCAATCATCATGGGAGCATTTGATTTAGATTAATCTTATCCACAAAATTCAGAAAATATTTACGTTACCCCAAAAAATTTGCTTGAATTGAAAAGATGCATTTCACAATGAGAAAAAAATAGTTTTTCGATGAAAATACAGATTCAAATTTGACTACGTTAGGAAACTGGGCCAATGTACTAAATAACCCCCTTCCACCGGCTTCATACCTAAAATTGAGACAGCTCATAAAGACATGAGGGCTTATTTCATGGGTCTCTTCACCCCAACAATAAATACAGTTACCAAACAATTCAGTTTCAAGGTAAAAGATGAAAACCACACTAACAGTCTTAACTGGAGTAAAAAAATGACACTCCTAGGTTACAAAATTTCTATAAAACTTTCTTGGATGGCGGAATATCAACTCTTTTTTCCTGAATATACGTCATTAGCCGCTTTATACTCACCAAATATTTCCGCTGTGCTTCATTGTTCATAATATGTGCCACATTTCTGCTCTCGATCTACAAAAAATAACATACATCCATTCCCTCATTAAAAAATCTTGGCAAGAGAGCTACCATTATACAACTCTCGATGTTAGGAGACAGTTCAGGTCACAATTCATTTAAATCAACCAAAGAGTTTGCATACATTTAAAGGATAGCGTCATCACAAAATCATTTTTAAAAAGTACCAAGTAATAATGCATCATACATTGAAGTACGCAACAAAGTACATACTTCAACTTGAATATATCATTAAGAGCTTCGAGCTCAGTTTTAAACTATTTATAGAAAAATGATTTTTTGTTCAAGAGCTATGCAATATTACTGATGCATTTATGTGTTAGGTGTAAGCAAGAAAGGCTAGTGCAAACAATAACTAGGCAAGAATACATAAGGACACTCAGAATAAATTGAACGAAAAAATGTCAAGTTCTTCAATGAATATGGGTCTTCAAAAATAGATATCTAGCGAACCATGTTTAACTATAATACAACTAAAATGAACGGCTTAAGAGTTTATAGAATACGCAATTTGGTAGTTTACAATGCATCCATAGATTAAATACGCCTCTTGGTACATAGTATACGAATCTTTCATATGCTCCCTAGAGTTATGGTTACTTTCAATAATTGAATGAAGCAATTTTAATGTACTCTTAGCTTTTAAAGGCAACACACAATGATAAAGATAGTTCTAGTTACGTATGATTAAGAACTTTCGGAATGAAAGTTTACAATACTTAAAAATTTGCCTCAAAATTTATTCCATAAAAATAAAAAAATAAGTTTGCATTTTCTGATTGACATAAAATCTAGATTCCATAAAAGGCAGAGCATGAATAATAAAAGTACTAAACAATTAGAACAATTGTATAAATAGCTGAAAGTTAACAAAAAATTATGGGAGGGGGGGGAGATTAGCTTCCTGAGGACTGAAATGAAATCTCCTCCCTACCATTATCGAATCTTGTTGTATACGTATATGCAAAGTTGGTAGTACATTTAAAGTTGTAAAGTTCAAAATATGTGTGATTCTACTTGAATTCATAAATATTGAAATCTTACTTTTTCACGACCGCTGCGTTCATGTATGCCGACCATAGTAAGGCCGATTGGCCAAGGAGCGTTTCCAATTGCTGTAAGCATATATACATCGTGTGCTCTGACAAACTCTCCTTCTTTAATGAAATCCACGATCTATTCAATTTGAAATTTAAGAGAATTGTAGCACATTAAATGTTAAAAGGAAAATTATTTCTAAAAATCAAATGAATAGTTTTCATCAGATAATTTTTACATATACATTGAATATTGCTAGGTACTAATTTCTGCATCATATTTTAAAACAAAAAAGACATTGTGCCAAGTTCAGCTTCAGATATAACAGGTCTTATTTATAAATTTCTTTTCAACTAAAGCCCTTTCTTCGAACAAAAATGCACTTATCTTTGAAAAACATTAAAGATTAAAATCGATTGAAATGACCAGGATTTGGGTTATTTATATCCCTGCCGCAAAAATCTCGTGATATTCCTGGTGTCTCTAAGGCCCATGTAACAAATATATATGATAATAAACGAATGTTTAAAAGAGCGCAATAAAAAACTTTTGACGCTATAGAATTTCTCGAAAGTAATTGCACTGAAACATATTAAATATCAATTTAGAGGTTAAAATTAAGAAGAGCAGAAAAAATCAACTTAATCTAGTCAGGATCAGATAAATACAGGTATTAGACAAATGAAATGATTAAAACACAGGGAATATTAACATATAGGGTTATATTTTGGCATTTGAAAAGTTGAACAGTTAGATATTCAAGTACCTTTACGAGATTAGCAAGAATTCCTGGATTCAAATCGTGATGCTTACATAATTTGAATAAAGGTCGAAGATAGTCTTTGCTCTGTTTTTGGGTACGTGTGTCTCTTCTCCCCTGAACCGATCCTTTTATGTGGTCTGGTCGAGCGTTTAAATCCTCAAAAATGAAATTCAAAACATTTTTACCAAGAATGCAGTATAAAAATTGAGATTCAGAGTAAAGATCTCGTGTAGAGAGGGATATAAAAGAGATTTAATCCTAAATCTAAAATAATTCCTTTCAACAAAAATGAACGCATTACACTGAAAAAGAACCAAAGTACATTTTGTACATAGAAAGCATTTGTCGTTAGTGACAAGTTTATTGAAATTTAAATTCTTTTATTTTTGACATCCCCTCCAACACCAAAGTAAAAAAACATAACCTCAAAACATAAACATTCAGAATTTAACAAAATATTGACCTAAGTTTTGCAGTAAAAAATTTTTATTGAAATATATCCCGCTCGATCAGAACTTTTCCAGTGTGGATATTAAACTGATCCACTTAATCAAATTTTTAAACACTCTATAAGTAGCTAACTTTTAGTGCCAGCAAGCTATACAGGATACTACCTGTAGTTCTATTTGGAAAGCAGGTTTAATATAGATAGATTAGCCATGTAAAGGTGAGAAATGCTTGAAATAGAGGGCTATAGCTAATACAGCAGCTATAGAAAGTCTGAAACATTTGTCACAAAAAAGGAGAAAGAGAATAACGATAAATCTTAAGAGTCATATAGATATTACTGCAGTGATAAAGTAGTAACGTGATCAGCGGAATGGCTCTAAAAGTTGAAATCTATCTGGCGCACCTTTTCGTGCAGACAAATTTCATATTACAATATCACGTCTTTGAGTCTTAAAAAAATTCACTATACATTATAACACGGAAAAGATTATTGATTTATAGTAAATAGATGCATCTTACTTCCTCCCATTCTTTTAGCAACGATTTTAAATAGCGCCGAACATAGGTAAAATCACTTATAGGGCCTTCGTCCTTATCCTCATCATCCTCGTCCTCGCCCTCATGAACCATACCATTTTTGTTGTTCATTGAGCCCTTTCTTATAAACAAATTTCTGCAATATTTTTGAATAAAAAGAGTTTGGAAAAAAGTTGTTGAATATTAGATGGTAAACAGCTCATTTACATTGACCCCGAAATTCGGTTACAGAGGAACAATTGCTGAGTACATTTTATTGCTATGGTAAAAAATGGAAAGTACCATTATGCCATGGAAATGGATATTTTATATTGATTAGAAATTACCTGACTTCATGGCCTTCACCAAGCTCAAATTCAGCTGCATCTTGAGGCTCCTCAGCTTGTGCGGCTGCTAACCTTTTGGCTCGCTCATCATCAGTTTCCCCGAAAAGTGTGATCTCTTTCCCAAGTTCTCTCAACAGCATCTTAACTTCTTTTGAACTTATCTTAGCTCCAGATTTGAATGGAACAGGAGAATTTAAAGTCGCAGTGTTCGAGACGCCAGGAGAAGTTTCATGATTATCGAGACGAGAAGCTTTAGTTGCTCGGGTTCGAGAGTTAGATTTTTCGATGGAACTTCCAGATATGGCGAGCAGCAAACTTGGTTTGAAACGTTCCTGCGAGTTATTGAATTACAGTTCAATTAGCAAAATTTTTTGTTATTACATGATGGAAACTAGGACTTGATTTATTGTAAACTTACATCTTGTTCAGACTGTTCACGTTGGCGTTTTTTATTTTCAATTTCGAGTCTCATGTTTTGCAATTTAGCTAATCTTTCCTCCTCCTGAACGCGCATCATGTCTCCGCGTTTTATGAAGCGCGATTTCGATTCAAGATTTGCTTGAGCTTTCTCCTTATACGACTCATGATCAGCCTTTTTCCTGGCTAATTCAGCTTTGAGCAGGTCCATCGATAGACTTGCAGAGTGTCAATCAACAGTAGTCTGTTAACTAAAGTGTATTTCATCTCATCACAAATCCAGAATAGATTTGTAGCAAATTTTGCAAAATTCCCTGAGTCGTCACTATAAATTCGATGATTAATATAATTCAAAATTATATACTGCATATTTAGTATGCACAGAAGTCATAGTGATCTACTTGTCTCATTGTTTTCCTTGTTTCTTCATTTTCGATTATGCATTCCTTGTCATGTGCTGACCTCATTTTGTATTCCTTACAGTGAAACACATTATTTCGTGCAGTTGAAGAGATAGATTGTTTCCGCTCAGATACTTTGAGGGACTACTTTACAGTTTCATAACATTTCTTGTTCAATCATATCAACATAAAGCATTATAATCTAAGATTAAATATATTTAAGCAAATACCATACTTCACTAAGAGGCTTATTTGAATAATAGCAAAAATACCCTTATCCACAACAGTTGCATATATTTATTTATGTGTTGTGCTCGCCATGATAACGATTCATCAAAATTTTGCAACATGGCAATTATACCCCGAAGTAACAAATTCGATAGGACAAAGAATTTTCAAAATATGGAAACAAAATTTCTACAACTGTTTTTCTTACTACAAATAATTGAAGTTCCTCAAATTTTGCAATTCATAACGTTACAGAATTTTTTGGCTCAAGCATTTTTCTAAACAAGTTATCAACTGTCATTCACATACAATGATATGCATTATTACCAAAACTTTTGGTTTATTTTTTGTTGCTCCATTACATCACATTCTTTTTTGTAAAAGCTTAGTAAAATTGTAATGGAATATGTGTTTAAAAGCTGAGATTTTGTGAAAGTAATTGATTGTAGGCTTATTGTTGAGTAAGTTATACAGCTAGCACATGGCACTTTGAATGCAAAAAATGAAAACATCATTTAATCTACTTGAAAACTCAAACCAAAACAAGTTCTAATGTATTAATACTGATGAAACCAAGATATTATTTGTTTTCACTACTATATTCATGGCACAACATGGTAGTATTTTTTTCAACACATATAAAGTATTTATCAATAAATACTATAGAATGCATTTGAAGAAGAGTTAAAATATACTTTTATTATTTCTAAAAAGTAAAACACAAAAATTATAATAAGTTTAATAATAAGGACAGTAATCATACCTTTTTGTAGCCTTATATGTGTTAGGAAAATACAAACTTAACAAATAACATAAAAACAGAAATAGTATTTAACATTAGCCCACATGTGTTGCTGAAAGTGAGATAACTTTTGCAACACACAAAACATAGTAGCATGAAGAACAGGGTTCAGTTCTCTGATGTATCTTCGAACTGAAATTGAAACCAAACTGAAACCAAACTGAAACCAAACTGAAACCGAACTGAAACCAAAATCAAAGCATCAACAAATTATACCGCAGCTACAGAATAGAATTAACTCCCTTAGGTGTTAATTCCTAACAATATGGCATTATACTTAAAATGCCAATATTTGTGAACGCGGGCAAAATCATTAACATGTAGACAGTAAGTTTATGTTCACATGAACTAAAGCATTCAAGGGCTGTTCATCAAAAGAACTCAATTGATTCAAAGTTGCCAAGACATCAACTGGCACTGCTTTATTTCTCATTTAAAAATCTAATCATTTACCCAATCATGGTTTCAAACGAATAACTAAATTTAAATTCTGTTCTACAAAGTAATTCTTGAAAATTCACATGATCTCTTCTATACAACTTTTGTATAATGTGATGCTTATGGGTATTCTTTTGTTTAATTTTATCAATCATTTGTGCTGCCAACTAATTCATGATTTATTCTTTCGATGGATACTTTAGCTCAATTTCAAATTGCTACGCTTGCACTCCGATTGTGCACTAGCACTGGAAAAACGACGATTCACAATATTTTCACTCTGATCCTGAAATTTTACGAACTACTCTCTCATAGCTTCAAGTACTTTAAAAGATTTTTGCAAATTTTGTATTCTGTTAAATCCCAAAAATCGCTAGAGCAGAAGGTTAGCATCTTAAATAGTAACCTACACTCAGGTATGAATAACATAAAAACTTTTCGAAGTTATAAGGCTATATCCTGCATATGAAAATACAGATAGAATAATTTAAGTGATGAATTCTAAACCATTCTGAGCAAAGATTTTCTTTCAAGTTTACATTGGTCCAACTAGGGAGGTGACTATAGGAATTCAATCTCTTTAATATAATCTAGTGGTCCATTTCCATGCTGGTTCTGAAATATAAGATTTGTAAGGTCATGGTTTAGCTGATAGTGTTAGAACTTTTGATCAGTCAATCAAAATTTAGGAGACTAAAAACAATTGAAGCGAGCCAAACAATATTAAATTCAGTCTTACTGCAGGAAGAAGCTGATGCATACCTGGGAGAGTGGAAGACTAAACTATTTATACATAGTCATTCAAGTATTTCGTTATCTTAATATCTAACAAAAATTTCACCAAAATGTATTACTTGATTCAGTTTTCTAACATTACAGCGAATGTATGATGATGACAAAAAACGTACATGGAATTAGAAGAATATGCACATATCAATTTCAATAAACAAGAAATAAATCAGATCATCATTTGGGCTTGGGCAGCTTCCAACTCCTTCTTTTCAGCAGCACGCTTCATAATAATTTCATTGAATTTATTTTTCTTATCGTCTCCTGCAATTCCCCCTCCCCATCGCCCGAATTCGGTGGGCACCATAGCCTCCTCGGAGGTACTCTTCAGGGTGTTGATATAGGCACTGTGAGATTCTCTCATCTTTGCAGCATGATCACAGTACTCAAGTACTGTCATGCCACACGAAGCCCTGGCTTCGGCTACATGAGATAGGGAATTTGCATCCATTGCTGAAGCCTTAGCTATGATGGCTGCCGCCTTCTCTTCAGCTTCGAGTTTCATGGCCTATTCAATTATAGAAATAAAAAGGATTAACAGCTATTGTCAAGATGAAAAATTTCATACCTTACTACTACTACTAATTTTTGCTCAGTCATACTAAAATTTTATGATACAGTTAATATTCTAGAAACCACTGCACGGAGTCCATTTGCTGGTATATTTTGATATCTTTAGTAAAAAATATTCAATTAAACTGATAATATTTGGTATGGCCGACGATATTAGTTAATAGGGTTCGATATACTCAATGAATCATGATAAGAAAAGTATCATGTGTAATTATATTTCAATGAATATTTATAGATAGCTACCCCACTAAATTAACTACATCGGGATTGAGTTTCAACATTGATATAAAGGGCATACGAATAATATCTTCGGAGCAAAAATTGAACGGGTAAGGGATATTTCTTGCAATGTAAAATTATATATTTTCGCTATCATGGTGTTCTTTTACTCTCAACAGTCCAGATATTGCCCAATTGAAACAGAGCATTATTCGAATAAAGTCCAGATGGACAGTATTATTTAAGGAAGGTTATTTAAGACAGCAGTAAAAGAATAACTATTTTTCAAGATTAAGTGCAATTTATTAATTTATGATAATGGTAGGAATTTAATTTAGAGGGTTAGCATATATTTATGTATGATCCTTTTTGACATTTCTAAGAACTCAAAATCACTTATAAATGTATTTAAAATTTATATCAAATAAATTCAAAATTACTCAACCAATGGAGAGTAGTGCAAATTAAAAAATTCTCATAAAAATACCAATTTGCGCAGATATATTTTCAGAGAATTACTATTGGACGATACGAAATGAACAAATGAATAGAAAACATTTAATATAAAAAAATTTAAATTTTTGGATGAATTAATTTTTTCATTTTTTCAGAATTTTACCTGTACAATAGGATCGACATTGCCAAACATATGATTTCTCTCCATAATTTCGTATGGTGGTAATCGATTCATTTTTACGTTTGGTTCCTCCACAACAATAGGAATGTCCCCCAATTGAATTGACTTATTATTTTCAATCTCCATAGAAACCACCTATCAAAATAAATCATTTTTAAATGCATCTTTGCTTAAATAAGCGTAATGGACTCCAATTATGAACTTTTAGGTAAATATGATAATCCTTACGTGCAATAAATACAAACAGCATACGTCTATGACTGTCATAGAATATTATTCATGTTGAAGTAGAAAAACTTTCATAGTAATGAGTTTTCCCTTCACATCTGTGCCAAGCTACTACATCTAATCTATTCGTACTAGGCGGACAAATAATGCCATTCTAATTACGTTTATTTTTTACTCTGCTGTAAATATATATAAATTCGTGAAAGGACATATTTTACATTGGATAAAAATAAAAATTATAATTTCAACAATAGCATAATGAGGGAATCTTCGCCAACCAGTAAAATTTATCTTTAACGGAAACTTTGCATGGTATAATGAAGTAAACACGTATGTACACAACGACTAAATTGAAGTTCAGGTTAAAATCTGGGTCAACTATATCTATTCGGGTAACGATTATTGAATGAAAAATACATCTTGTCATTCATTATTCGCCATTTTAAATCAATGAAAGGAAATGTCGAGCTCTCAAAGCGCAAAATGCTATCATGATGTAGACAAACTTGACATGAACCACTTACTCAACTGCAATTTTCTTTACAAACAATAAGTCATATTTGTCCATATATTGATATCTTCCATATCCCAACGAGTTGATAAAAATATAATTTTAGAATAAATATATGCACCTCATCCACTAGACTAGTCTCTTGAGATAAAGCTTCGTCCATACCTTCGAAAACAGGCGAGTCCTTTGAAGAAATACAAAAAAGAGCTATATTATTATCTTTATTCATGCAAAAATCTGATTCAAGTTACATTTGTGATCTTTCATTAAACAAATAATTATAATTTAAATTGATTCCCAATCAAAATTAAAAGTAGCTAGTACATTCAACACAAAGAAGCCTATAATCATGTAGCATTATTTCGCGCTAAAACCTTTTTGCAGAAGAGAATGTATGTATACATATTTCCATGATTTCCACAATTTGAAAAAAATCTATTCCTCTTCTTATAATATAGTTGCTGCATGAAGTGCCATTCATGGCCGCAAGTCGTAAAAAAATATTTTTAAGCCCTCATCTTAACATTTTTTAGTTATTTAGCATCATTTTCAGCACCAAAGAATTTTTTACCTTCTTAAATACGTTACATAATCAGTAGCAATAGTTTAGGAGTTCAAATACATAGCATAAATATAATAAAAAATGTTCATTCATGAGTCAAATATGTAAGCAATGGAGCTGTACTATTGATGATATAACTGTGCGGCAGCACTAGAGGAGAAAAAACTCAATGCATGCAAATGTAGAAAGCCTTTTCAACTTCTTCAACATGAACATTATTCTTAAATCATTTTGGAACACTCTGTATTTGGAATAGTATATAAAATAGTTGTCAATATAATTTACAGCCTCCGTGTGATAAAAAATGCACATTCATGTAATCAAATAGTAATAATAGATAGTCTTAAAATAATAGGCAATTGAATCCTTAACATTGATCTCTCTCAAATTTAATAGTGAAAACATTCAATATAGAAGTAATAACAATAAACATACTTGGGAACTGTCGGAAATTTTCACTCTCTCTTCATCTGCTGAAACCATGGGTTTTTCAATCGTAGGGCTACTCGCATTCTGACTTGCTATACTCGTGTCCTGATTACTCAGACTACCGGAGTCCTGACTCACGCTAGGCTCAGATTTTTTTTCTGATATTCCCTTTTTTTCATTCATCAATCTTTCCATCTCATTGGTTCTTTGAATAGGATACTTACCCACACACCAAATGATCTTGGGCCTACACTTACGCCTCGCAAAAGGATCGAATTGTCGGACCTGTCATATCCATGTTTAAAAATTGAAAGTATAGAAATTCAATATCAAGCAAATAAATTTTTCAAACGACAACAAGCCTGAATACAAGAAATAGAAAAATAATTTTTTACAGAGAATTTTAAATGAAATAAAAATTATTCTAAACTTCAGCATAAATACTACCCAAGAGTATATAAGTATAAAATAAAAAAACTAATACATATTTTTATAATCGAATATGGATACCTGCATTTTGTATAAAACAACTCCATGCAGATAAATTAAAATTGAATAATGTAAAGATGTTGGTGTATTCAAGTGTATGTACGTACCTCTTCTTTATATTCCTCAATTTCTGCTCCGTTTCTCTTCCGTTTTTTCTTTTTTTTAGTGGTTTCGTTGCTCCTTCGATTGCGCTCATTCAAAGCTTTCATCTATATAAAAATGAGCATATGCAATTTAATTTAAGCTTTAGCATAACGTCAACATACAAATCGAATACGCTTCCAAACGAGATCATTTTTCAAATTTGATAGAGCACTAACTTACAAAAAACGAAATAATCGGCATACAATTATTCTTGCCAGTATTTCTGTGTTCAGTTCATTTTAATTATTTATACAAAGTTGCCTTTCTGGGTATAACGTTTACGTAGTTTTCGATCAATAGAAACTGAGACAAGCTGTAATCCAGAAAGTCCAGTAATTACAGGGACTCCAATTACAATACAATCCTACGAAATGAAATAAATTTTATTTTAAAACCTTTCTAACTCTACTTCGAAATCAGGTGGCACTTTCTCAACCTTCATAAAAAATATTTAATATGCTCAAAGCAATATTTAAAATGCAAATATATACATTTTCAAGTATCAACCTTAGCGTCTTTGGTATTGAGGGTTGCTTCAGTAGCTTCTTCCTCCTCCATTTCAATTTTTTTCATTTTATCTTCAAGAGTTTTTAATTTTGAGGCAGCTGTATCGCGCTTACTTTTGGCCTCATCGAGTTCCCTTAAGGCAACCCCACGAGAGGACATTGAGGCTTTACCAGCCTAAAATTGACATGCTTGTTAATTGAATAAATGCAAGGAATGAAAGAAGACAAATAAATAAACAAAAATTCAATATTGAAGAAAGCAACGTTTATGTTTGAATGCTTATATCAGCTGATAAGTTGAATTTCCCACGACATTTTTCACATGCCTGAAACATAAATACATATACAGTGGAAACTTCTTAGTCGGATACTCCATCGTCACTTACTCAACTGTCCAAACTTAACAAGGTTTACAGATATACAAGAGACAAAAAATTAAAACCTTTGCCATCTGTCAGCTGTCCAGCCTACTAAGGTATTCGGAAATATCCCAACTTCAGAGATTTCATATGCATATATATTTTGACCGAATATCTCTTCCAATTCATTACTTGTATGCATGCATATCACAAAACACGTTATATTCAATATGAATTTCAACAAAGATAGCATACATGAAGAACTCTAAGAATCCGCGAAGCAGGAGTCTGAAACAAAAGTAATTTTATGCTAAAACAAATACGATGAATAATTGCCAACTATCCTGGATTGATGAAAACCAAATAAAATCTAAATTTCCTAAAAAATGTGCCTAGAAATCATGCAATTATTTATGTATCTTTGTGTTTTTGCACTGCTTGTTCCCAATTACGATAAAAAAATTTCACTAATACATTATTATACAAGAGCATACTTAAAGCTAGCAATCTGGTAAATCATTTTATTCTGCCGGGAGACAAAGTAGCCAATGAATCAATGGGATACAATCGAACTATTTCCATTCTCAAAGACATTGGTTTTAAACCCATTTGACTCTTAAAGGCATTATTGACGTTTTACACATTTTGGGAATAGTATGCTAATCATTGCATCTATCTGACCTGAAATCATGTTATTTTATCATTAAGATAAAAAATACTGTAATGAACAAAATGCTACTTTCTCAAGATTTTGTATACGACCATAAACAATCTAAAAAAATTTGGTACGGTGTAAGTCCTTATACGGTCACAAATATGGTATACCTCTGAACGAGCAAGTGCGAGCTTTATATTTTCCCTATCCAAGTCCTGTATGGCAGCCCCAATTGCACGCTCTAGTTTGATTTTGACGAGGGCAGTGTTAGTAGTGCCTAATCCAGCATCGTTGTTCCTCTTTACCATAGCAGCAACATCGGCAGCTGTATACTACGTAAATGATAAGAGCACTTAATATCATATGATATGCAGTTAATATCGGATATAACGAATCTGTCGGGACCATCGAGTTATTTCGTTATAACTGATATTAATTCTATCTTAAAATATGAAGCTGAACTTGCCATAAATGTTCATTCATTTCAAGTGAGAGTTCACAAAAGCAAATTTGATATCCAAAGCTTACTGTATTTGTATACAGAAACTTATAGACTTCATTAGCACTTTTCACACAAATATACAAACAATGTTCATTTACAATTTCCCCAAGCAGGCTATAGAATTTGAAATATACTTGCGTTTTATAGGTTTAAATTATTCGTATTTTTTAACATAGTTGTGAATAAATAGTAACCTTATATATCCTACATTGGATTTGGAAAATGGTAGGTCTTTTGTAAAAATTACACCATTTGATTCGTCAAATAAAAAAGAGCACTTTCAAGAATCAGTTACAGCTAAAGAGCAGTCATGACAAACAATGCAAGCATTTCAATAAACAATATACATATATGTATACTAACGAAGAAAGAATTTAACTGCCATTTCCTACCGACACATCAAAATAATATCTAGGCTAATAAAATTTTGACTTCCTTCTAAAAAATTCAAGAAGTAAAATTTTTTAGAGTAAAAGATTTAGGCTTGATTGAAGAAATTTTGAAAAATTACAGTACCTGATAGGATGAGACAATTTTCTTCGTTCGTAAATGTTTCGCTTTGCACTCTGCAGGGGTAGGCATCTTGAATAAAATAGTAAAAAATGAAATGCATTTATAAAAAGGATAATTTGGCAGTATGCGAGCGTAAATACAAAAATGTCATGAAATTGTAGAGAGAAATTTTGCATGTCAATCCATATTGAATGCACACAGACAAAACAGATATTATACATAATGTACGCATATGTGTGTGTGATCAAATCATAGAAAGCAATTTTGAATGTAAATTCCTCTATTAAATACATTCAAACATACATACATCTTTATATACATATATTATATACTTGAACATAAATAAATTACAAACTTGGTAGAAAAATAGCTAGCATACCTTGATTCTATCCTTGGTACACTGATCTCTCCACACATTGAATTCGTTAATTGAGACGCGATGATTTGATACGGACTGCATCATGAATTCTTTACGAGAAGCTCCAAATCTGAATGATAAGAATAAAAAATCCTACGTACATAAGAGCACCACACAACAAACCAAAAATGTACTAAAAATAGATATACCGAGCTATATAAACTTATCTATTTCGATTAGTGTTGGTTAGGGTGACAAATATAGTATACTAGGTATTATTTTAATATAGAGTTACAGAAGAGGTTTCTAAAACAGTGCGCAAGTCAAAGTACAATTGAATCTATGCATGAGTTTGTATATTCACGTCTGTAAAAAAATTATAGATGCATGCAGAACATATTTTGCTAAAATAAGAGCGAATGTTAAATACATTGCTATTTTGAGTGGTATAAGCGACTGAACATTTTTGAAATTACTTTCTTTTACAAAAATCACCTGTCGATTCTATACATGCTTTATAAAAATTAAAAAATAATGACATATAATGGATACATTGAGAAAAAGCATTTAAAATCGAAAAGTACGAATTGTAATATGATAACAGTACTTGCGTAATGAACCTGTAGCATACGATATCAGATTGTGTCATATATTTAATAACCTTAAAATAAGTGCTTTGGTTGTGGGTTTTCCTCCAGGCATTGAATACTGTCTCTTGTATTCCGAGACCGAGTCAATTTGGCACTGAATAAAATAAAAAAGCTTATTTCAATTGCAATAAAATCACGTTATTATTTATTTCATTAGTATATTAACAACTAAAAAATAGAAAAATGTACATTTCTGTATCATAATGACATCTTAAAACGTGTAACACTAGCAAAAAAAGTAAAAATTAAAATAATAGAGGAAATTTTGTGGTACAATACGATTTTGACTGTATGGAATATAATAGTTAACTTTAAATAAAACTAATTTCCTGGGAATATATCTTTTCATTCGCTATAAGTAAAAAATCGCTACATTTGAAGTTTACAGTAGTAATTTATACATATATATTACCAATCTATAAACTGGTATACCCTTTCGTTCTCCTATTCCTAATTTTACAAAGCAACCTTTAACTGCTTTTTCAAAAAAAGGCTCATTCATCCACTGCAAAAAATAAAAAAAAAATGTAGCAACTTTCTAAGAGCTCTTAAATTCATCTGTGAGGTAATTGATAAAATTCGAAAATGCGCAATTATGGTTGATAATGCTAAAAAATTTTCAAATAATTATGAATATGTGATACTTTACTCTAGTAGTAGTCAAATACATTAAATATAAAGATACATATATATATTGGCATTTCATACGTATATTGAAAATATTCGCATTTTACTCATACTCTTCTTGCATTTCCTCATTTTAATACAATGTGTTCTAGTGTTCAGAAATAGTGCTGGTTATTCATTATATACTTACTTATTAGCTCATATTAATACTGACTAGTTGATTGCACATTTATTGTATTGTAAGATTTATTGAAGTCCAGCCACAGAAATTGTGTTTAGAATATTGCTCTGGGGCAATCTTAAGTTGAAGTTGTATTTGTGGTTAAAAATAAATGTTACTCTCTCTTCTTTGTGTGCTCTTATATCGTTACGGTTCAACCCACAAGAAACTTAAACATTATTAGACAAATAAGAAAAAAAACATTTTTCTCTTTCAATTTCAAATATCTATAATAATATATAGTGACGATTCTTCAGTAAAATTGAAATATTTATGGATTTTTAGTTGTAAAATTCATCTACCATCAAACTTAAATTCAATGGATTCAAATCGGCTATTATGCATACAAATTGAAAACAACATCTTTTATCTCTCAAAACTCAAAACCGATTGTATTCGTTTGCATGAATGAATATAAACAAAACTCACCTTTTCCAAGTTTTCTCTCAATAATCGACACATACTTATATCCTCGATTCTAAGCCCAGAATCTAAGTTTAGAGCGGATCTCTCTTCAAACGTAATTGGCACTAAAATTGAAAAATAAATCAACACTCAAAGGAAATATATATCAAGTACTCGAAAGAAAACCCCGACTAGGAAAAATGCTAAGAAAAATGAATAAAAGTTTGCATATAGATATGAAAAAGTTCTTACAAAGTGAAGAAAAACAAACTACAATTAGACAAAATTAGAAAGAAGATTTACTGATAGAGAGAAAAATATGTAGAAAAGGATGTTAAATTGAAAACTAGAATATAGTATACATATAAATATGTATATATGTAAATGACAAAAGCATAAAGTAAAGCAGGTTTTTGTTATAAAACATAGGGAAACAAAAGGTTTTTGTAATAATAACAAATGAACATGATAAATAAGCATTTCGATACATTCATTTTTCCTCCATTCCATCAAGCATAACCAATTCGAAATTAAATTCAGTAAAAATTTGTTCAACTTTGATTTCTGAGGAAGCAACTATGAAGTTGAATGTATGAAAGTATAGAGAGAGATAGCTGTGTTTAGAAATGTAAGACATTTTGCCAGTTATTTCTAGTTTTACTATATACTATAGAATATGAAAGAACAAGATATGACTCTAGAACATTGATATTTTAAAGTTTCATTGTATATTTTTCATTGTATATTTCATTTTACATCACTTCATATATAATCTCTTTCCTCTCTACATTTTTTAGATCTGTTATTTAAAATATCCAGAATGCAAAATGTTCACAGTCAAAAAAATATTGGTGCATATGTATATTTCAAGATATAGATTTTATATTTTTTTTAAAAACTAACTTTTTTCTTTTTCTTCAGCCTCTTCAACAGAAAACCCAAATCCTTTGTCATCCTTAACGCTATAGAAAAAATATAGCAAAAAATTTGGGAATTATAAGCTGGAAACAAAGCCCACTTTGCAAAATATATGCACTTTTGCTCATATTTTCGAAAGCAATAAAATGAATGAAATTTGAAATGGATAACAATGAGAATAAAAATTTGGAGGCAAAAATGAAGTGGTTCATGCATAATACAGAATTAAATCTATAAATTCGAATCTTTTCAGTATCCGTATTATGATCTCTATAAATTCATCAATACATTGATAACAAGAATATTATTTTGTTCCAAATTTCATTCATACTGTTGATAGTAAACTGGTGTATATAAGTATAAAATACGATGTTGAAAAATTATTAGAAAATGTAAATAAAAGACATTATTTTATATTCTAGTTATATTGCAAACTCCGGAAAATTCAAGTTTTTAACAAACACCATTGCATCTCATTTCCCAACTAAACTATATACTATATAATAAATAAATTTTGGTATCCTTTAAGAAACAAAAGAAGTAGCCTTATAATTTATTTAAAGATGCTACTATAGTTTGTAAAGATGAAACCAAATGGTTCTGTTAAAGAATTACCTGGCGTCCATATCATCATTCCACTCGCCATCACTGCTGTCCTCGAATTCATCCTTCTGCAAGCAACATAAAAATCAAAGTTATTTATAGAGAAAGCGCGATATGTGTAAACTATATAACAAATACTATCGAACATATTCATCTGATAAATGAAGAAATGCATAAAATTTTAAAATAAATCTCAAATTTAGGTATGCATAAAAGGCTAAATTATGAAAATTAATCTAAGGGATAAAATGGTACCAGATTTTTTGAATTCCCTACATAAATATTCGCAAATGCATTTAGTGTATACTCCAAAAAGTAGAGGGACGAGCTATCTTATGTTTTATAGCTTTTTCGGATGAAATTCAGTATAAATTTGAACAAAAATCACTGAACTGATACATAATTTGAACCATGAATTCATATCTACAGATATTTAGCTATTTTGCGTGCTGCAGTACCTGAAGTTGCTTTGATTTTCTAGTAGCAGCATCTCGTCTGGGATTTATTTCCTCTTCTTCGCCAGAAGAGCTGCAATAAAAATAATTAACATATTTTTTTAAAAGCATAAGAAAATGAGATAGTAAGGAGCATAAGAGAGGTATAATGACAACTTATATAATAGAAGAAAAAATTATACTTGAGTGATAATTGGATAAACGTTGATTCAAATGTCAATAAACAATTGTATCGCGATCATTTGTACCTTGAAGTATCTGAAAATGTGTTTTTTTCTTCATGATGAGACTTTTCTTCAGTTTCTGACGGATCATCTGAAAAAATCAAAGCAGGTTTTAGAGAACCATTCAACTTTAACAGAGCAGGAATATTTATAACAACAGTAAAGTACCATCAGAATCATTTGTTTTGCGGGCATGTGCACGCTGAAGGGTTGAGTCTCGTTCTTTTTTCTCTCTGAGTTTCTCTGCACGTTCATATAAGATTTGTTCGCGCTCAACCTATTGAAGATTCAAATGAAATTAAAAAAATTTAAATTACGTGGATTCCAATGGTCTTCTTTACTTTTTATTCTTGAAAAGGAAAACTAATAGAAATTTTACAATGAGCTACATTATCCAATCATCACATATGTAAACAAAAAAGCTGATTGGATATATTAAGAAATTCGGGAAAATACATAATCACAAGAGAATGCTACTAAATATAGACAGAGTAAAAAATTGTAAAAAAAGTTATAGATCCTTTGCATACAAATTTATCTAAAGTTTGCCGTTTTGATGCTAATTAGCACTAATTTTGAAATTCAGTGCTATGCTGGATTGGACAGCATGCGGTTATCTTATAAATCCTAACTTATATTCCGAATTATTTAAAAAAATTGTCAACATATTTCTCCGGTAAACTGCCTTTAAATCATATATCTTTTTAAATAGCGCTAGAATATTTAGTATTTTTAACTGTATAATAGTGTATATCTGAATATCTCAAAAAATAATTGACAGAATAAATGAATTTAAATTTCGAACATTTAGAGCAAAATGATTACCTATTGAAGCTAAAATATAGAAAATTTAAGCTTTATGTTTTGAATATTTAAAGCAAAAGATCTTGTTACCTCAGGAATAGCCATCAATCGCTCTTTGTCATCTTCATCTTCGAATAAGTCATTATCGGAGGAATCGTTGTTGTATGTTTTCTTGCTTTTACGAGCCTCATCGTCTGAATGTTCGCTATAAGAATCCGAAGAAGTCCCACTCCTATTCATATCCGAGCGAACTACCGTGAACGATTCTAGCTATAATATTATAAATACTTAATGTCTAAAACGTAAAATGAAACGTCAAAAGATAGTGTAATCGTCGATATGCAATTCCGACGTTGCTACCGAACCAACGATTGTACTATGGTCTTTTACGATATATTTCATAAAATCCAAGTAACGGATTTTTTCGCAAAAATGACAAAGTGAGATCTATCATTTAAAATGATATCATAATGCGCAAGTTATTCAAAGTTGGACAGCTCGATCATGACGTCGGCGAGGTTCTTTTCAAATGGCAGCCTAATAGTTGTCTTTTGGCTACTGCGGGAATCAATGGTGTGGAATTACGAATTTCGAGATAGCTTTTTCAAGGAATCATTAATCCAGTATAATTTTCGCATACATATTCCTTAGGGTTTGTTCACATCTTTGATCGTCATGGAAAACGTGTAAGTGATTTCTTAAAAAGTGGTGGTAGTAAAATTCTCTGCTTGGATTGGGATTATGAAGGGAAATGTTTGGCAGGTAGGTTTGCAACTTTATGTTCATGATTTTTTTATTTTATATCGCTAGTTCTAAGAATTTTTAATTTTTTGCAGTCTGAATATTTTTTACTTCAAAGTGTATGATTTATAACTAACTCTGGGATTTAATCTATACTTATCAAAGACACGACTAATGTTTTATCACTCATTTTTTATGCATCGAACAAAACAATAATGGTCCCAATTCACACTTTTCCGAGTATTCATTGCCAAAGATATTTTTGTGTGGGTTCATTTTGCAACTAGAAAGTACAAATGAAGTGTTTAAGTAAAATATAGTGGCGTCCTCTTTTTGAACTGTGTAACACTTAGCCACTTAACGTTTGTTTTCGTTTGACTTCATGAAATTTTCAGCATTACAAGAAGGTAACCCTGCAGTATCCCTATGGGATCTAGTAACCCAGACAGTTTGTCCCATTGAAACAAATCTCAAAGACTTGACTTTTTTACTATGGAGTAACACTGGACCTCAGCTTGCTATTGGAACTTTGAAAGGAAATATTCTTATTTACAACAAACTAACTGGGAAAAAGATTCCTGTACTAGGCAAACATTCAGGACGAATTACATGTGGTGCTTGGAGCTCAACAAATCAACTTGCTCTTGCATCAGAAGATAAAACCATCACATTAAGCAACGAACTAGGGGATACGCTTGTTCAAATAGAGCCAAAATTTTCTGTTTTGGAACTTCACTTTTTTAGTGGTCCAAAGAATATTGAAGTTTCCGGGATTTCAGCAAAGGGGTTAAATGCTGACAGCTACATTTCTTTTCTAGGTGAGAAATGTATTGGTTACTGCAGGTGAGAATCTGATTGAGTATTAGTATGCCTAGATCCATTTATAACCGTTACTATAAATATTAAACCAACATGAACTATTTAAAATGCTGTTATTATCAAGTTTTTATAATTATAATTATTTTGCGTCTTATTAATGGAAAAAGCTAGGAAAAAATGTATACATCCAAGTGAGTTGAGATAAATATATGATTGGTCATTCACATATATTTTCTCATGAGATGATACAATTATCATGAAATTTTATTGTAATAATCTTATAAATGTTAATTATTACAATTACAGTAAATGCTCTACGATAAATCAAATATAGTTGGATTTCAGTTCAAGTAAACTAATGAATTTTTCCAATGATGTTGCACTTCTCTTGAATGCTGTTTATTTATTTCAGCATTTATTATATCTCTACATTATTGTAAATTTTAAATATTTTGCATTTCAGAGTGTCCGAGATGAACCAGAAAAAATTTAGTGAAATTCCGTGCCCATCTGGAAAATTTTCAGATTTGCTATCTCATTGTTGGCTAGACAATGACTGTGCTGGAGATATACTAATAGGGTTTCGAGATGGAAAAATAGCAGTTATCTCTACGGAAAGTAATCATGAAGTGTATGCATCTCAATTACACAGTAATCGAATATATCACATCGCCTATTCAAGAATACTGAGACGCATTGCTGTAGCCGGAGATCTTGGGGTAAAATTCCTTGATACAACTTCCTTCAAAGAACTGGACCAGGATTTCATTGCACTAAACAAATCCAAAGGCAAAATTTGCGGGGCAAATTGGAGTCCTGATAGTCAGATTTTTACAGTAGCAACTACTCTTGGCACTGTATTCAACTACTTATCGCACGTTCTCCACATTCACAGCACGTGCGGCAGTGAAATTGCATATCTAACAAGCCTGCGCGAAGTTATTGTGAAAGACTGTGATGATAGCCCTGTCAGAAGTGCTGAAAGTTCTGTTTCAACCATTTCACTCTCTGTAGAGCCATCCTTTATTTCTCTTGGGTCGAAATACTTAGGAGTCGGAGTGAACAATACTGTGCAGTTTTATAACCTTGAAGACTCGTCATGTGTAATGGAGCATGAATACCCTTCAAAAGTGGACATTTTATGTATGAATGATAAATATGCAGTAGCATTGTGCAGTGCAAAGCTTTACCTCCGTTACATTGAGGCTTATCCCATGATTGTTCAAGATGAGAAAATATTTCCGGAAGATGATGCTGTTACTGAAGTAACGGCTGTAGAGATCACACAAAATATGTTGATTTATGGTACAAAAGATGGTTTCCTAAATTTTATCATGCTGTCCACATTAAGACATGCGCCCAAAGCTAGACTGGATCATGGAAAGAGCGTTAAATATTTGTATCCCAACAGTGCAGGAACTTGTGTTTTATTTATTGATATTGATGGAAACGGGGGGATCTACTTTCCAGCAACAGGTTTTCAATTCTTTTTCACTGATTTCTCATTTTCATTTGAAGATACATATAGATGATAGAGATTCTTTTACTGCTCATTATATGGTCAGAATTTGGTGGTAAAATTGCAGCAATAATGTAACCAAGTGGGAGGAATAAAAAAGTGATATAGTGCCAAGTACATCTTTAGATATTTGAACTTAACGCATTTTGAATAAAAGAAATTCATTCAGTGAATTTATCATGCTTAAAGTCTATTTTATTGATGGTTTCTCCATTTTAATTCTGCTTCCATATTCCATACCTTGCAAAAATATGTTGCCATATGTATGCAAATTTTTGGTCTCACATACAAAATAATATATTGATGACTAGAATATACTTTACAGGATTGAATAGCTAGGCACCTACTTAAAAAAACTTTAGAAAGTCAATTTCTTTCATATATATATACATACATATTCCACTGCCATCCTGCTATTTAAATTATACATGAAAAAAGAAGCAAATTTGATTTTTCAACTTTTTACTTTACATTTCTTCTATTAGGAAAGAATTCCGCTCTGCCAGATTTTCCAAAAGAAGTAACCTGCACAATTTGGGACCAAACCTATTCTCATATAATACAGGTATTCACCAAAACCTCTTTTATGCACACCTATGTGCTTAATATTGAAGGGCTCCATGGAATGTCAATTTCCAAACTGGGACCCGTAAGCATCGATTCTGATGGAGTATGTACTCATACTTCAAAAGTATACCCTATACCTCCCAGTCATACCCCTATGGTGTCCATTACTGGGAATATTTTTTGCTTGTTGCTTACTGGCACTGTGGGCAGCTTTGTTTCCGAGTCATTTTCAGCGATTCATTTGCTAGAATCTACAACAGATATGTCAGATTTAAAAACGGCATTTTGTTGGAATCTTGCTTTGTTAAATTTTGAGGAAGCTTGGGAGATTGGGACAAAAATTCATGAGAAAGCCTGTTTTTTAGCGCTTGCAAACAGAGCCATGGAAATGCTTAATTTGAATATTGCACTGAGAGTTTATCAAAGGTAAGCTACTTATATAGTTTATCAATAGTGATGCCAAAATTTTCAAACCAATCAAAGAGTATTTTCTTTTTTTACGCAATTCTAAAATGTAATTTTTTAAGTTAAAAATTGATATTTCTTGTTTAGTTAAAAATTGATAGTACTATACACGTATATAACTTGTTAGGGAAGGGTTTTAGTAGTTATAAAGGCTATCTTAGTTTCTATTAACTGCAAACTTTCAAAATCTTGAAAAAAGTTAATTCAATATTACTTTCGAAGATTTCCTATTCAATCATATTTTATAATATACCTTTTTATCTTTACTTCATTTAAACTTCCAGCAAAGCATTAGAAATGTGCAATATATAAGTTGAAGTTACTTGTATGGATATTTTTGTTGAAGTTATTTTAAGTAGTAAGTATGTAAACATCATTATTTTGGTATGTATGTAAAATTTTTAGTTATCGTCAACTTGTAATACATTCACTCGCCAATTATATATTTCTAAACTATATACATGCACATATTTTTGAATCGTCCTTTAAAAAATGCCAAAATCTTGGGCCTGCTAAAAATACCAAAAATTTGCAAACATTTATCAAAATGTGCTACAATAATTATGACTAATAAAGAAAAATTGGGGATAAGAGGGACAGATCAGTTCAGTTCAGTTTGCATCTCAGCCATTGGATTCATGTATTAACCAGCTTCATTGAAAAATTTTGTAAATTTTAGGCTTGGCGATGCAGGCATGGTCCAAGGTCTCCAGAGGGCTTTGAAGGTAGAGGACAAAATGCTTTTGGCCGGAGAAGTTGCCCTTCTATTTGGAGATTATTCCTTAGCCCAGGAGCTCATGTTAGCCAGCTCAAGGCCTATTTCGGCCCTGGAAATGCGAAGAGATTTACTTCATTTAGAACAGGCATTGAAATTGGCAGAAGCTTTTGAACCGAATGCTGTTCCAGAGGTAACAAACCTCGGCAAGAAAGTATATAGAATTTCTGTTAAATAGAATAGTCAATTTTAGTTCAGTCTGTTGTCAAAGGGTTTACGTATAAATTTCACTTACTTATTGAATGAATACTTTCTTCAGCTTGAAATTTTTTTGAAAATAACAAAGTCTCAATGGAACTGTATTTCATAAATTGGTTTAAAATAAAGCACTCCATTTGTAAAGCACTTTTTGTTATATTTGCCCTGTTCTGCATCATCAAGTCATGTCAAAGTTTCTTGAATATGCTCTTAGTGCTTTAAACACTATTTATAAAAAGTCAAATAAATATGTTTACTAGATGCTTAGAAAAATGCATGAGAATATTGATCAAGAATTATCTTTTATAAAAAAATTTATCTATGGAGTAAACTTGCTGGGCTTTTTTTTCTCCAATGAAGACATTAAGTTTCTGTTGCAATGCATTTTTTTCAATTTTTATCATTGCATATTTCTTTTCAATAAAAAATAAAGCATACAGAGTAGAGAATGAAGCACAGAAATTAATAGTCAAAGTAATAATCATTATTAGTAATACCTTATGAAATTTCAAAAGTTGTTCTAGAATAATGTTTTGAAAACAATCTTTATATCTGTGCCAACATAAAGGTTACTATATTTAAGTTATATAACAAGCTGGTCAATATCATTTGAAGGAATATGTGATTTGATAATGAATGGCTAGTGCCTGCTTAAACATTTTAATGACTTAGACTATGGGTGATATATATTTCAGATTAATTTAGCCTATGCACAACGGCTCGAACATCAAGGTGACTTTCAAAATGCACTAGCTGCTTATGAACGAGCCCAAGTAGGCTTTATGGATGGTAAATCAGAAAAAACTACTGGGCAATTTGGAATTGTGAGGTGTACTCTGAGGCTTAACGAGGTGCCTCGAGGGGTTTTGCTTGCCCGTAGAGAAGATAATGTACAGCTATACGCAGAGTGTGCTGAAATATTACAAAATACTAGTGGACATAAGCTTGAGGCAGCTGAAATGTGGAAATTAAGCGGACAGTTTCATAATGCTTTTTCGATTTATTTAAGTACTCGAAATTTGGCGCAGGCGACGCTAATTGCTTCTAAGGTAGGAAACACTGTAACTTCACTCTTCCCTATTGCACATAACTGTCAATAGTAAAAGAGTGATGAAAATTTCTGATTGAAAGAGGAGAATAGACAAAGATATTTAAAGATTGACATACATAATCATGATTCATTGTAGAATTGTTTTAGAATAATTTTCTATAGGCCAGAGAATTATATAGCTATCTTAAAAATACATAGCTAGCAATATCATAGCCTTTATACACGGAAAATTCAATTAACCAACCCAACTTGAGGTCCAATATTCTATTTATTTTTGTCAATCATATCTGAATTTTGACTGAATAGTAGGAAAGTGGATTTGCATTTGAATGTCAAGCATCTGATGTTACATTTTTTTTAAAGAATTTTAAGTATAAATTTATGAATATATATATGATAACTGCTATCTTTCTTTTTTATCTTTCTCCTGGTATTTTGAATATAAACCTATTTTAAAATAAAAATTTATGCTGCTTATTATATATATATATATGTATTTGTCTAGGTCAAGCAAGCTAGCCTTTTAGATGAATACGCTAAGGAATGTGAAAAAGCTGGAAAATGGAACGAAGCTCGTGAAGCTTATGAACGTTCACACAATGTAGAAAGTGTCATTAGAATCTGTCTTGATAACTTGGATCAGGTAGCCCCAAATTTCATAGATATTTTAGTGCTATTATGAGTATATTCAACTTTATTGGTGGATATGTATATTATGCATCATTTACACTACTGTGCCGTTGCCAACTATATTTAGCTCTAGTACTTTAAGGTGAAATACATCTTTATGTTGGTTACTTCTCTGTCATCTGAGACTAGTACTTATGTATCTTTTACTAGAATTACACAAATTTTGAATCTGCCACTGGCATTGTCCTCAAAAAAGACAAAATCTATTTAGCATTCTTACTGAAATTCCAAAATAGCTCATTTTTTGCTTAATATATAATAGTAATTGTTACGTTTTTAATTGTTAATTCTTATACTTTATGATTAAATAATATTTTTAATTAATTTCATTTACTTATATAGATTTAAATTTAATATGCTCTTCTAAATGACCAAGATACATGCTACATTTCATATTTTTAATTTTTTAAGTCTTAGGGTGCACTTATCAGATACTACATATTTTCCACTAATTTTCACAAAATTTGTATTTTTTAGCCAGAAGTTGCATTTTCAATAGCTCGCATTTCACCTAACAACAAAGGAGCAGATATGGTGGCAAAATACTGCCTTTCTAAAGCAAACTGGCAAGCAGCCATCGAATTTCTTGTTCTATCGCAAAATATAGATGAGGCATTTAACCTAGCTGTTACACATGGACAGATGGACACCTTTGTACAAACCCAAATAGGGCCCAAAGATGAAATTGAGATGATTTCTCAAAGTGACGCACTTCGATTGGCTCGCTATTACGAATCAGAGAAGGATTTTGCCAAGGCTGGCAAGTATTATTCAGCCGGTGACCAGTATCATCGTGCCCTCAAATTGCTGCTACAGTGTGGTGAGAGTGAGCTGGATAGGGCTATAGAAGTAGTTGGCAAGGCCCAAATTGATATGCTGACTCATACTCTGATTGACTATTTGATGGGAGAAACGGATGGAGTACCTAAAGACCCTAATTATATATATAGGCTCTATATGGGACTTGGAAATTATACTCAAGCTGCAAAAACGGCAGTTATTATTGCTAGACAAGAGCAGGTATAACAACATATGTTTTTAACTTGTTTACTTTTTAAATGTCACTACTCGATATGAAGGTATCAAAATAATGATTAATGGAAATTGGAAAAAGTAGTTGCTCAAATGTAGGTAATGGAATGTTGATGTTTTAATTCTGCTCATTAAGTAGTTTTGTACAGAGAAGATTTTGAGATTGGTACTTTAATAAATATTCAGCATGTCTGACTGCTATGACAAAGAATGGCATCTTTAAGGTAGAGCTCAACTAGGGAAATTAATGCACAAATTGAATGCAAAACCATTTTAAAATATCAGAAATTGTTTTGCCTGTGCCTTTTGAAGGTTCAAAATTTAAATGATTATATTCAAATTTATGGGTTTGTACTTCACTGATATTCTTTATATAATCGACTCAGATTAAATCATGTTATGATATTTAAGCTGCAAATTTATTTTTTAGTAACTCAAGACTGTTTTAACTATTTCAGGACATGGGCAACTATAAGGAAGCCCATGGCATTCTCTATGAAATGATTCGAAAGCTGGAAAATCACTGTGTTCGGGTACCTCAATCTCTTAGATCCTCATTTTTACTCTTGCATTCCTACACTTTGGCAAAAAAACTGGCTCGTCGGGGGGAACATGAGAAAGCTGCTAGGATGCTACTGCGGGTTGCTCAAAATGCATCTAAATTTCCAACCCACTTGATTGCAGTGCTGACTTCAACGGTTATCGAGTGTCAAAGAGCAGGGCTCAATGAGAAGGCATACGAGTATGCAAGTACTCTGATGAAACCAGAGTACCGAAATCAGGTTAAATTTGTTATACAGTTGATATTTATAAACTGATACTGTCGGTTGCACCAAATATTATCAGTTACTCAAGTATATTAGGCTAGAGATATCAGTATATAGCAGCAAATAGAGTATGCTGAGTGATATATCTATCTTATAACAGATTGTATAATTTAGTAAACCATCTATTTATGGAATATCAACTTTACCCTATTTAACCAAAAGTAATGCTTTTTTATTTAAATTTTCTCTTGTTGGCCAATATTTTTATGATAGAGTTGGCATTTGATAGAATAAATTTGCTTGTAATGAATTTTTGGAAAAATAAATAAGCTATTTTTATCTCACAAAGTTTGGCTTCAGATTTTCAAATATACACAATATCAAATACAATGCATGAATTCAGTAGTCTTGACAGATTCGGTATCTCCAAATTTTTAATCAATTGATATTCTACATATTACATTAGCAACTACTCAACGTATCTAGAAGGAATACATAACAACTCTAGAACTTTTTTGTAACTCTTCTAGAATAATATTTACGTTGAAGTAGGTGAAATTACTTTCATTTACAGTATTTCTTTCTTTCCTCAAATTTTCAAAGCTATTCTTCTCCTAGAGCTTCTACTGTGTTTAAATACTATAGCTCTATCATTCATATGATGATGTCGTTGATGGTTTATATGTAGATAGATAAGAAGTACCGTCGAAATATTGAAACAATTGTTCGCAAGCCGAGCAGGGAAGTTGACAGGGCCGAAGCGTGTAGCCCTTGCCCGATTTCAGGTACTCCTCTACCTCTTACCTGTTTGGAATGCCCAATAACAAGGGATGCACTACCAATGTGTATTGTCACTGGCCAGCATATGGAGCGCGAAAATTGGACAATTTGCCCTTCGTCGCGATTTCCAGCTCTGTATTCTGAGTATATTTGTGCTTTAAGGCAAGATTTCAAAATTTATGCATATATATACTTACTAAATTTTTATAAGATTAATATTTCACACTAGAATTACTGGTGGTTACTTTTAAGATATTTATTGTATTTTATTTGGAATTTCACCATATTTCGAATATAGCAATTTCATCAGGACCGCTGAATAAATTTGCTACATCCGAAATTTTTTATATTTTAAAATCCGAAAATGAACTTGGGCAAAGTACAACTATTTTCTTTGCGCTGAGTAAAATTTGCTAAAATTGAATTCATTTCATTTGACATTTTTATATGCTAAATAATTTTAGAAAGCTCAATATCTTTTTACCTTTTTCAACTTTTGAAATGATAGCAGCATAACATTTTAAATCTACTATTGCATCTCTATTTGTAAACCATTGCCAATATTGGTAACTGGATTTTTCATAAACTCATTACAATTGATGCGCATACAAAATTGTACCATTCAGAAAAACAGTTCATTTCATAAGATCCCACATTTCCATCAACTTTTGGTACTTGTTTATATAAAAATAATTATTTTGCAATAATTTGGGACATATCAAATCATTGCTGGTGGAATATAGGAAAAATGTCATACAGAATAACTCATTAATCTTTACGTACTACTCATTGTGCGTAACTTCTGATATGGAAACAAAAAGTAGAACAGTAGTTAAATTCTTTTTTGTACAGAGACCGGTGCGTACCATATCCAAGAATTTGCAATCTTACATTTGATTTTTCCTTATCACTTGTATGACTGCAAGAGTCATACTCAGATGTGGAACACTTTTATCGTTTTACACTAACTCACAATGAATTGTTTTGTCTTCTACATTATGTATAAAACTACTTCTTATGGGTGTTTTTCTATGTAAAAGGATTTGTAGTTTCAATTTATAAGCTAAATAGACGTAATCACCATTGTTTTACATAGCTTATGATTTGCTTATTAAATTTAGGTGGGAAATGCAATCCAAGCCTGAAAATGAGAGCATTTTAAAAACTGGGTTGAGTTTGAAGGACACGGAATGGGTAGGAACAGATCCTATTTTAGGCAATATTGTTCATTCATCGGATTTAAGACTTTATAGTGCAGACGAAGTGGACGAGTATATAAGAGTTTACAACAAAACTGACAATAACATCGAGATTGACCAAAATAGTTTATAAAAGTAATCATTGTACCATATATATAAACCTTTTTTTAATTCTGATGGTTCTTTAAACATAGCTTAAAATTATTTTTAGTTTCAACTTTAAAAAGAATTTTAAAATAACTTTCTATATTAATCACTCTTAATATTGACATATTCCAAGGCAATTTTTATTAAAGTAATACATGCTTAAAAATATTATGCATATATAGTTTCTACAGTACATGCTATGATTTTACTGGCTGAGATTGCCTTCATTTTCTTCGAATTAAATTTTGTAGATGCATTACCTTTTGTTGACCTTCAGACAGATGACTATTATAATAAATTAATTTTTTATTCATAAAACATGTATATCGTCATGAAGTACAATTGAGATTAAATCGATTATAAAAAATGCTAATGCATATCCACTATAATAATTGGATGCTATCACCATTATGTAGTCTGCAACACAATAGAGTATTGAATATTGCCAAAAGAAAAAGTGCTATGGATATTATTTTTAACAGGATTAAACTGCTCATATCTCATGTGTGGTAAAGAAAATAATTGCTGCACTCTTCACTGAGCCCAGAATGTGCGCTAGTTTACTGTGGATTGTATCAACACTGAATTAGTGTGCATATACAAATAGTGACGTACCCATAAATATACATATAGATATATTTTGCAAGTGTCATGTACAATTTGAGGTAACTCGAAAATGATGCTGTGAAGAGGTGAAACTCTATAAACTAAAAACTTACATCAAATATAAAAAAATGATTCTCAAACTATGTTTATCCTCACATCTCTCAATGGAAAAAAGTTTTGACGTAGTAAAAATAAAATGGATTTAGATATAATAAAAATGAAAATCATCACTCAGTTTTGCAGCTGAGTCTGTCAGTCAAATTAGTCATCCTAAAGACCAATACATGATGCATTTTTTTGATAAAAAGTAATTATTGTGACCTTTGTCTTGGTCTCAATAGCTGGTATGAAAAGTAGCTGAGTTAAGCATGAGGTTATTAGTTCTCATAGAAAGGAATCATGTTTTGTTACATATCCAGAAAGTTATTGAATCATTGTGATCCATCTCTTGACCTCAATGGTTTGAGGCATGAAAAGCAGCTATCCTCAGCAACAGGGATGGATAGAAAGTACTGAATTTCTATTGATGGGAGGCATATCCCATGTCTTGGGTAATCAAATGCAGATTAGCCCTTTTTTGCTTGATAGAAGTTGCCAGTTTAATTTGTTTGTCGATTTATGACCTCTTGAAAGTTCTGCTGGATACATTTCAATGCATTTTGTCTGTTCTGTTTTTATACTTATTGAGTGAAAACAAATTTTTAGTAAGTTGATTTTTTAAATTTTTATGTCGATACTCATTGGGTGCATAACTTATTAGTGCGTATAACTAGGTCGTGTGGTTTTAAATGTATGAACGTACTCATATCTTAGCTGCATTAAAATAGGACTTAGTCCGAAAATAAGAATTATTTTACGAAACTTTGTTTCCCAGAATCAGAATCCGATGGTAGGTTTTTTCTGATTTTTACTTCGAGTCGAACCTGTACATAGAGATCAGAGCATTGGCAACCCATACAATGTTAATTACTTTCTTTCGACTCATATTCTCTACAGATTCTGATAAATTGAGTGAGTATACGTAATGGCTGAATTCGCTTTTACATTCGGCGACTTTTCGTCAGAGAAAGTCATCAAAGCAGATGAGCTTCGAGCGCAGCACGAACGTTGCTCTCAACATAATTCAAATGAAGAAAAATTTCATAAAATGCATGATGGTGGTGAGATTATTAATATTAGTAAATAATTTGCTGCTTTACTATTTTTTTAATTTGCTTCCTTTGCTTGGAGCAGATGACAAAAAGCAACAAATTCGTAAATCGATAGAAGGCAATAAAATTTATTCTTCTGAACGTAAAAATAATAGAGAGGATAATGAATCTGAAGTTGAAGTTGATTCAATTGTTGTAAGAAAAACTGTTTATGTAAACATTGAACAATGGGTCGAAAACATCATTAGGACCATTGGTCCTACTCTTCTATTAAGCAAAACATCAGAAAGAGTGATTCCGCCCGTAACTATGACATCAAGTTTATGTGAAAGCTTAGTGTGCTGCGGAATGATCAATACTGGAAATACATGTTACAGAATTTCGATATTCCAATGTCTTCTCTCTTGTAAGCCCCTTGCTGAAATCATCCTTAATGAATCGATAAAAGACTTGCTTGAAGCATCATTTGCATCGGAGTTTGTTCAGACGTGGACAGCTTTTTCAAATTTTTTCAGGGAATTCAATTCTCCACCGCCATCGAAGGTATCAATACATTTAATTCTCTTGTTTTGTTGTAATTTGGTCTGGTCGAAAAGTACTTAGAGTTATACATGAAAGTCTGGAAGTATATTCTAAGTAGCCTTTGAAATTATTTTTTTCAACATTTATTTGCAAAATCTGTACAATAGTTCTGAAATATTTTCTGAGTTCTCGTGAAGCAATTCTTTCATAATCATGCAGCAATTTTAAGAAATACTATCATACTGTTTTCAAGCAAACAATTTTATTTGAAGTATGATATTAAACTTGAGCTTAATATCGCACAGATTTTCCATGCCATTAATCCCCAAGATACGCTAGGTGGTGCTTTGGGCGATTTTCGTGGTGCCGTATCTGGAGCTCAAGAGGATGCTGAAGAATTTTTAGCATTTTTCCTTGGAAAGCTGCATGATGAGATTGAGCGGCTAGTAGTAAAATTTGGGAAAAGTGTAGATCAGCAGGTTAAAACGTTTATGAATTCTCAAAATGACTATCACGTTGGTAAGGAAAAATTATGCTATTTTTTGGTGTTTTTTCGGCAAAGTAGTAATAAGAAGGAAAAAATATGCTATTTTTTAGTATTTTTAATTCAGAATAGTAGCACTAAAAGTCATTATTGATTTAGTATTGAACGCCGTGAAATACTGACCAAGTACTTGGAGGTCTTTCACGGTGATTTTTGCATGGATTGGGAAATTCAGTGCTCTAAGGTGAGACATATCTCACCTGAGTAGAGAGAATGATATATGTAATCCATTTATAAACTGGCTTGTATTGTCAAGAATTACATTGCCTATACTTCGAAAAAGTATATAATTTAATTAGTTCAAACAAATTTTGTAGGTTGCTCTAAGGCTACATCTTAAAAATTATTATCTACGCACACTTTAGTACTTAGATGCACATAATCATGTAAATATATACTTATATTGGCATTGATCATGTTTTTAAGACTGTATTTATTTTATTTATATTTAACTTAGGCAGTCAGAAAGCAAGCTATTGAAGATGATGAGTGGCAGGAGATAGGCAGGGGTGGTGTTACGGCAGTTGTAAATAGGTATGTATTATTTCACAAAGCAATTTTTTTTAATTTTATGATTTCAATTCAATAGGACATCATTTTGTTCTGGAACAACTTCAGCTTGGAGCTCTTTCATTATAAATTAGATTTTTGATAAGCAATTATATTTATCTTGATAGTATTGCCATCCAAGTACTTCCCTAAATGTATTTTATGATTTCCATCTCACAATTATTGACTGTTTAAAAATTACCTGTTTTTAAAATGTGAGTTGATATGAGATAGACGTGTTTGAACTATTCTTTCCTTATGAATTTCACGTTTGCTCTGTAATATCATTATTTAGCATAAAAAGACTGGAAATCGTTCCTTTTAATTGCACTCAAATATTTATGAAATTCTTTATGTCTCTTAATAAATTCACCCAAAATAGTATATATCAGTAAAATTTATTTTGCTTAATGCATCTCACCCTTTTTTTCAATTGTGCATATGTAACATTATACATATACATTAAAATATTAAACCTCCTTTAGGTACGTTTAAGTATATATATTATGGAAAAAACTCATTACTTTCATGGTGCATTTTGTACTCATTGATTGCGCTTTTTTTCCTCAGGCAAGCCGAGGCTCGCGCTGCTGCAGTTGAATCAATTATTACCCGAATATTTCATGGCAGTTTACGATCTGAGGTATTCGGTTTAAAGGATACGTATTTGTTGAATTTGATTCGTTGAAAAACAAGTACATTACAAAAATATTTTATTATTATTGGTGCTTCATATTTTGTTGGACCTTTTTTTAAAGCTAGGAAAATTTGCATGTAACTACTGCCTACAATCTTAAGTATACTTCAATTTGAACTGGATCAATTTTCATGTCAAAGTCAATGTATTATAATTAAGCCAGTATAATGATCATATTTGTGTCTATGTTCTATGAAGGGTATAAGAGCATGCATAACTGACAGTTTAGTGGCTCAACTGTCACTGCTGTTTAAAGCGAATTCAACATATAAACCGAGGTCTAATTTTCTTGCGGGTGTTAAAAATATGTATGTATTGATATTTTTATAACAAATACTTTCTGTAGGTTTAAGAGGTGACGAACTTGTATTTCCTAATCCCTTCAAGATTCAAATGGTAGTATCATGTGGAGATGCAGTAAACTACAGATATTACAAATCTGTCGGAACCACCAAATACATATTTTATGACTGAAAATCTGAAGCTGAACTTGGCACAATATGGGATTCTTGTTTACTTGTTACATGTGAAAATTCGTTTAAAGCTAATTTGTTTAATTTTCTCTGTTTTATTAGCTTTCTAAATGGATACATCAACCCATCATTTTATATGCATAGGTTAAGAGAGGGCGCGCACCATTATCGGTCATGGTTGAACCGTTTCATTGTATACAGCTTCCTGTACCCGAATTTCACGATTCAGTTCCCAATCGTAGTGGTAAAACTGCCCCTGCAATACCTCATCTGCGGCTGGAAAATTTGTTAACTTCTTTTTTTGAGGGGGAGGTTGTGGAGGGCTCAAAAAGTAGTCAAGGCCTCGCTGCAAAGGTTAGAAAACAAAGCGTTATTGAGACTCTGCCCCAAATTTTGACTCTGCATTTGAAGCAGTACAGTTTTAATATGGGCCTCGCTCAGGTGCGCCGGACTGGAAGGTAAATTCAAAATGAATTTTTTAGTTGGAACTTTTTATCCCACGATAAAGGATAAAAATGATCTTAATAAATAGAATGATTAAGTAAGTCCCAAGCAATGCAGCAATATTAAAAGTTTTAAATAGTTTTTTAGATTTTGTACTTTTTGCGCTTCTATGTAGGATAAAAAATTTTTCAAAATAAATGATTATTTGAGTATGAAACTGAGCAGTAATTACATAAATTCAAAATTTGGAATATTTTTTACAGTCACAACTTTCTGCTCCTATTTATATAGTATGATAAGATGATTAAATGAGCCTTAAGCATGACAGTTATATTATTAATTCATAATAATTTGTAATGGCATTATGTACAATCAATTTAATCGAGAAGATAAGGCATTTTGGAATTTTAAATAGTGGGGCATTGATTGATTGAAATCCTGTGGAATTCCGATGTGCTGGAAAGCTGAGAGATGTATTGAGTAACATAATAGCGTCTATGAATAGAATTACTCTGCAGAAAACTTTTATTCATCTTTGCACTGTATTTGGAGGAGGCTCCATGTCTTTTAAAAATATTTTCTTGTTACGTGTATTGCCTAAAAAATTGCTTATCACTATTGCAATTTACAGCTTCATGTGCACTAAATATTGCTACTTTTAGAGTTTGAATTACAATGATTTGATTGGTACTTGTGCTCATAAATGAATTGCAGAAAAATACAGTATCCCTTAGAGCTGCATATTCCAGATAAGTGTTTAGGTGCAAATGCTAGGGTTGATGCTAATGAGCGAGGTAGAACATATAAATTGTTTGGCATTGTACTGCACTTAGGAGGCGCTAAAGCCAGTGCTTCTTCTGGGCACTACATTTCACTGGTAAAACGAACAAGAAATAGATCGGAAAAGGACACATGGTACTATTGTGATGATAGGTATTTTTATGACAAACAATAAATTTGTTAAGATATGTTAGTCCTACTGTCTTTCACTGAATAAAACAGCATGTGGTCATAACCGAAACAGCGATGTGGTAACTTTTCAAAGTTATTCAGTGAATTAGAAGAATACCACATATCCAATATAACATATTTTTTTATTCAAATAATTCATTTTTGGTCATCACATTAATGGCTACTGCTAGAAAATTGGAACAGTTAAAAGTGGTCTTACAATTGATTCTGAATCAAAAGCTTGTCCTATTGATGCGAATGTTAGAGCATGTGTCCTATCAACTAGAATTGCATTAGAACAACATTTTATATTCGGAAGAATGTGGTAAGTTTTTATGCAGAAATTTGTGTAAATGGTGGATTGCGCTTAAAGTAGGTACTTAAAATATTCGATTTTTCCACATCTCTCTCTATATAAATGATACTTATTCACCATTTCAAAAAAATAATAGAGAATTTTTGCAAACATGAGCAAACTGTGCATCACTCTATGTGTGTTTTTTGTCAGTTTTATTGAATAAAATGCATTCTGGGGATAGCATTTAGAACAAATTGGATCTTGAACTATGGCTTAAAGCAAGAGAATATATGTCTGAATATTTTTTTAAAAAATTCATGTCTTTTTGCAGAACTGTGAAGACAATATCCGAATCCGACGTGATTTCGCCAGCTGTGCAACAGGGAGGGGCACCGTATCTCCTCTTTTATAATAGAGAAATATCTTAGACATATATATGCCATATTTTTACCTAAATTATATGCCTGAAGAGAATGATTTACGTCCAATTTTCTGTTTTTTTGAGTTTGGAAAATGTCTTACATGATTTTTTATGAACAATATTGTTAGCATGTCTGTTTGAAATAATTTGGTCAATTAGGAATAAATTCATGTTTTTCATTTTTATTAACGAAAACTAAGCATTTTTACTGCAGTGTACAATTATGAAAAGCTCCTAAAAATATTTGAAATCTTATCATCTTCTACCTCACAAGTACAATTTGAAATCAACCTCTACCATTGTATTCTACTAACTTTCGTGGTACAACTTTTCAAAGATACCATTTGATTTTATCTATTATTACCATTCGCAAGTCATTGCCAATTACCATTAGTAAAATGCTTTGAGAAAAAAATATATATAACCTGCTCAGATAGCAATGGCTCAGAATCAGATCCTGGGTTGATCTGACAAATCTGCTAGTACTATTACAATAATCCTTAATTTTTTAATATATGCATTGAAATTTCAATTAGAATTTTTCTATTGCACCGAGAATTATTGGTCTTTTAGGATGAGTTGGCAAAGTTATTTGTTGATTTGAAGGCAACTGAGCCATATTTCTCCATTGGATATCTAAACTTAGAAATATTTAATCAGTTTTGAATTGAATGGCTCATAAAATGAATGTTTGTATACCTGCAGTTAATACAACAAATAATTACTGCATGATTTATCTATTTCAAAGAAATTTCAACAAATATTTATTTAGCCATTTTTATGCAATGAAAGTACTCATTGTAAGGTGGTTTCCATATTCTAGACCAGAAGAATAAATATGACCAGATATTGTAGCTTGTTTTTGTTGAACGTCTTAGTACAAAAAGATTCTGATTTTTTTTCAATGGTTTGATTCTTCAGCGCGAAATTGTTGTCAAACCCAATTGTTAAATAAACCAAATAAAAGCTCAACTATATTTACTAAGATATTTATTTTACGTTCAACTTCACTTGTTATGAACGTACTAGTCTAAAGATTTTCAAATAGATGAACTCAAATAAAACTGCTCAATTTTTCAACACAGACAGAATAGTCAATAAAATTGCTAAAAGTTATATCGCCAAGTAGATGCACTGATTTCTCAAATTCAGTGCCATTAATTTGCCATAGTAGCAGTGTGTTTTATCACTCAATTCAAAAAGTTAGATATAAAAAATTGTACACATCCTGAATATTATTATGGAAATTTGTACTTGCTCATTCTAATAGCTAAACAATTAATGAACTCTCATTTAGAGAAAATATGTCCTGTCTCTTCCCAACTGAATCGAATTTCAGCGTCAAATAGTTTATGGTACATTTACTACCACAATTTGTATCAATCGATGCGATCACCCCACATTTTTTTGCAGCAGTCTGTACACGTGCAAATGCAATTATGTGTAATGGTGAAATCGATTTTCCACTCGAGCATACCAGAACCTAAGAGTTTAAAAACAAAATAAAAAGATTTCAAGATTAATTAAACGTATATAATCATCGCAAGATTGTTATTTCAGTAGAAGATTGAGCATTTGGCAGATATTGATTACCAAATTTTCACTTAAAAGAAATGAAAAAGTCATACTGTGACAAGTTTAGCCTCGGATTTTCAGAAATAATGAATTTTGGATATAGTGAATTAATTTGGTTCCGGTAGGTTTGAAGTACACAAAATCACTTTATTAAATATCCTTCAAGGTAACCAATTGCAAAAACGCAGAGCAATTTTTGAAAAAAACTTAAACCAAATCCAATTTATCACTAGACTTATTAGCAATCTTGGGGCCTAAATAATATCGAATCATGCACACAAAAAAGTTCTTCCAATATTTTAGAGTAGCTTGTCAAATGACTAGGAATATTTTATATTGCTACACTGTAAAGAAGCCATTCTAAAACAGTTGGGCTGTGAGTTGAGAAAAGATGCAATACTTATCTTAACAATGATATTAATGGCAGTTATGCAAATAGTCAAATCCAAGGTAACCTATTCCCGAACCACGTTTCTATTCATTTTCTTGCACATAGCACTTGTAGCCATTGCATCATTCAAACTGCCTAGCCTACACCCTCCCCCACCTCTCTCCACACTCATAAAACAGAAACTAAACATTGTAATTGTCAATCATGATGTAATCTATTTTTGACGATTTAAGTCTTACATTTGATGAAGGAAACTTAATCTGCTGCAACACTTGGGAGGTAATTTCAATAGCACATGACATTCCTCTTCAACTTTTGAAAAACAAATAAAAAACAGTAATTTACTTTTTGCTCACCCCTGCAAAGCTATGACAGACTTCGGGATCAGATATGTAGGTAACAAAATGAGCTCCGTATAAAGCACCACTAGTAACATAGTAGCCGCAATCGTATAAATCTTTAAACACAGCACGCTGCGCCACACCATCGTCTGACCGTTCCATCTCTATTTCCGACTCTAACTCGTTAAAGTCTACAACCTCTGAATTGAGTTTTGACTGAGAAGGAGGGCCCCTATCAATATTTTTTCAAATGTTAGTTATGCACTAGAATGATGTACAGGTACTTGAAAACTAAGCAAAGCTTGACACGTGTGATATATCAGTAAAAAAATACAATTTAACAATAGCACTTATGAACTTTATATCCATAGGTTGTGTGATATCATTAAGTAGTTTTATCATTATAGAGTTTGCGCATTTGGATCTTAAAAAATGGTTAATATTTCATGCTTAATTTGTTATTATGCTTTTTACGTAAGAAATAATCGAATATTTAATCAGGTAAGATAAAAATGCATAATATATATACAATGTGAACAAATGCAAAATGCTATTGTACTGAATGGGATACCTATAAATTGTGAGCCAACTTTTTTCAGCCACTAAAAGAGCTTGTTCAGGCATCAGTACCGCTGGAAAGTTCAAGTCGCATGAATTATTTGACGCTGGTCGAGTACCTGAAATATAATGTAAAAAAAATCAAGTTGCTTGGTATTAAAAACTGAAATATGAACCCGAAAGATTGCGTTTCATATATATAAGATTTGAAGCCCAATGAAAAACTTTTTTCGAACTGTATGTTTTCTTTACGGTGTCATTATGTTGCATACCGACTGGAGAAGCCAATATCCTATGTCGAACTCTAAGCTCCAGGGCTGTGAATTTATCCCAAACCAACACTTTCCCAGCACAAAAATAGGCTTGCAGCTTCGGCGTTTCTGATGATCCGAGAGTGTTTGCCATTCTTCAACTCTTCTCTTGAAAGCTATTGAGTGTTGTTCATTCACCATTAAAAATTTTCAAGTTGAAGGGAGGATTTTTAATAAAACGAAAGAAGAAACTATTATCGCGTAAATTTTTACCGCTTTGAACTTGTTCCTAATGGTAACTTTGCTGCTGTTTGACATTAATTTGATGTGACAGTTTCAGCGGCGCATGGTCGGTTATACAAAAATAATATTTTTTCCTATTAATGCTTTTATTCGTCTGAGGAAATTTCCTTGGCTTTAAACTGACAATAAACTCAATAGAATAGATAGTTGTTCCCCTGACAGATCATGCAAAGTTACATGTATTGAAATTCCCCCATTAACCTCGAGCAGTTAAACACATAAATCATTGTCAAATATGAAATACAACTGGTTTCAAAATTTTCCAATCTGGAATGTATGTTTTTTCGTTCTTAGTGCTTGTGGAAGATACATTTATAAAAAGGCTTTCTTGATGATGAATTTTTGAGTTTTACATGGTCATAGATGTGTTGCACAAAAAACCAGATGATACCAAGAAACCAGGCATTGTGACTTTGTACATTCTAAAAAGCATTTTAACTGTTGCAGTAACCAATAAGCCAGAGAACACTGAAGTTTGAACTAATTTTTGTTAATTGCATTAAAGTTTTCATTTATACTATTAACAGTTCTACTAGTTTGAATGTATTTTGCATTTCCTGTATTTTGAACTGTATTAAAAAAATTTGTCCTAGCCATCATGTGCCTCATCGGAAATGGCAAAACTTTGCCTGTTACAACTGCTAGCAATGGGATTTCATTGATTTTTCAAGAGACTATATTTATGCTTGAGCTAGTGAGTCTGTAAACGTTTCTAATAAGTAAACAATCATGTTCTCCATGTAAATCAGTGGTCTGTTCATGACATTGGTGATGCAAGCACATGTGGTCACCTGTGTTGCATAATACTATTATCTTTCATTGAGAAAAATATAAGAAGCAAAAAAGAAATTCCATGAAACTAAGGCTATGACCAATGGTAGACAGCTATATGAAGATCAAAGCAAACAAGTAAAGAAGTCGAAAAACTATAAGAAAACAAAGTATACCATCAGTAAACAAAGAAAGGAGAGAAGAGGACTTTGTTAACATGTCATAGAGCGCGCTACCACCAAGATGGTAATACTTTTGTTAAATAAAAGAACAGAGAAAAATACGTGAAAAAGAAATACAAATTTTTAATTGTAGTACAGATAAATTTACAAATTGCACTTCTGATTAATCTCTCTGTATTTGACTTAATAATAAAAATGAGTTATGAGTTGCAAGGATGCAGATTCAGATTTTTCCATTGATTAAGATTGTTCCAAAACCACTAGTTTGTATTAAAACATGATTGCAGGATTTGAACCGTTGATTCAAAGCACTAAACACAAAACTGAAAATTTGAAATATTACTATAATTAGTAACAGATAAAGGATTACTACAATATAAGGGATCGATAACAGTTAACAGATAAAGGATTACTACAATATAAGGGATCGATAACAGTGTTGAGTGAAAACCTTGGCACTTGTTGTCTAACATAACATATTTATCTGGGTAACTGTGATAAAACTGCAACCTGAACACAGCACCATTGAGATTAATCAGATTATGATAAATACTTTTCTCAAGAGCACCTATATACATGAAACAGTTGCATTTTGGCATTCAATCTCAACTATGATTAATTTTTTTAGACATGATACTAAACAGAATCTAACTTTTTTGTGCATGTATTATAAAGTTACAGTCAATTCCTATGCTAAAGTTCTAAGTGCATGGTGTCAGAAATTGATAACCAAACTCAACGTGCAAACCAAAAATAATAAGAAACAATAAACACAAGAAGGATACATTTTAGGATTCAGTATATTAATTTCTATCCATGTGCTGCCGAAAATGAATCTTGACTATACAAAGATGTTTTGAAGATACTCATAAAGATTCAAGTAAATCCAAATCTAGTACTGCAGATCTTAATCACTACTGCAACAAATTATAGAACAAATATAGAACGAATCACATGGCAAAACAATTCAATTCCAAACACATGGATTTAAGTGTACCCAAAATCCAAAAATCCCATTTTGATTCTGTAATATTTTTACCAAAAATGGGTATAGACTATGCACTTACATTGGATTCTAATTCTTGATATGGACTGTATAATTTCAGTTGATGGTTCCTCTTAACTTTTGATTCACTTTAAATTTATAAATTCAAGTATTTTTGATGCAGATTGATCGACTCAAATACTGAAGAAATTGAAAACTGAAATATGAAAGTCTCATAAAAAATGTCAATTCCAAAATTGACATGAAGCTCCTTGCAATAAATGTCAATCTGAAGAGAGATATGCACCTTAGCAGTTGCAGCTTTTCATCATCCAGCAATCCATTTTTTGAAGTATTTTCAATACAAGTACTATTTGATTTGGACAATCTATCACTTGAAATGATTGATTTTCCTAAATTTCAACAAGTAAGATTCTTCCTATCACTGTGTTCTGGCTGTATCCATATGTATCTCTTGACTGAAGTAGATAATAGTTGACAACCTTTCATATTAACATCTACGAATACCATAGAAGTTTTATTTTATTCATTTTGAAATCATTAGTTTTCATTGGCGAAAAATGTGCATTAGGAAGAGGTGATTGGGTAAAATGAAGTCTTTCATTTTTTAGTTATTTTTTAAAAAGAGGTGCAGTATTTGACGAGGGAAAATAATAATTTTAGCATCGATCTTAATTTAAATCTTAGAATAGTTACTAGTGATTTAAAAATTGTGGATTTGCCATGGATGGTAGAAATAGATACAAGAAGCATAGCACCCAATATAAGATTCCCGATAGATCATCTAGCACACCTTTAAATTGCTTGCACTTTGGAATGAAGGGAGGACAAAATAATTATGGGAATAGTGAAATTGAACATGAAAGCGTTCTAGAGGACTTAGATTTGTTACTGGGAAGCTGTGGTGGCAGTAACAAGTCTATTCCTAGTGACGACGAGGGGCTTGCATCGCTTCAACAACAATTATCCACTGTCAAGAAGATTCGAGAAGAGCATGATCGTAAAGACCTCCTGATTACAATGCTACGAAAAGAGGTCGGATATTCATAAACTTTAATTTTATATCCATGTTGTCTCAACTGGTCCCGAAACTAAATTCATCATCAAAGTTAAATAATTTGCTTAATTAATTTATATTTTATTTGTAACGTTCTCAGCGTTGCATCGAATTGTACTAAACTATCAACTCAGAAATCAATGGAAATCAGTGCTCTTCTAGATTTTATGACTTATTTAAAGGCATATTATTTGGAAGTGTATTGTAAAAATGAATTTAACATTTACAAAGTATATATTCAAATACTTATCCACAATCTTAGGCCATTGGTCAAATATCACTTGGACATGTTTTTTACTTTCAATTTATTTTTTTAATTGTGGAGTCCAATCTAAATAAAATTTATATCTCCTATGCCTACCAGAATTTGACATTTTTCTGGTAATTTTTATATTACTCGCAAACCCTTTTGTGTTCAATACAAAATATCATCAATTACAATATAAGCGAATTGCCGAAAAGGAAGTGATAACGAAAATATTGTACCTGTGGAAAACTGATTGCAGCTCACTTTTTGTAGGTATCGGATGCAGAAGAAAGCGCTGAAACTATCAAGGAGCTGAATGAAAAAATTGCTAAGTTAGAAGATAATGTTGAGGCGGTAGAGAATCGAGCTGCTGAATTGGATGGCTTATTTAATGAGCATATTTGCAACTACGAAATGGAAAAAGATGGGTATCTTTCAGAAGTGAGTAATGATTTTTTCCTAAGAAATTTATTTACTCAGTTAATCACTTCTGGTATCTAAGAGAACCTGTCTTCGTCGTCCATAATATGCAAAGGTATGGAATACAGAAGCACAAACTAACCTAATAAATGATAAAGTTTCGATTTTTGCACCAACTCAAAGTCAACATATGAACGGCTGAAATCGAATGGAATTTATTTAAATTGTATAATCTATTTTTTCATAAAATTCAAAAATTACTACTTTGTGAGAGAAGCATCTGAAAATATTTTTTCGGTGAATTTTTTTTCCTTTTTCTTAAATTAATTTTGCCCCTTGAATATCTGGACCTCTGAGCACTTAATGATGAAGTGTTCGACTTTGAAGGTTTCACTGTTTATTTCTGTGGTTAAATTATATGTTTTTGCTTTTAAATGCTTATTAAGATCGAGGAGCTGAGAGCAAGGCTCAAACTGCAGTCAGAAGAGATAAATGAGCATGTTGAAAGGTAAGTCATTTAAAGATAAAACTTGATTATATGCACTTTTTAAATTTATTCATTTATTACTTTCATAAAGATTGAATCTAAAATCATTCAACTTAAATCATAATGAAAATATCAAATATAATGCATACTTTAATTAAAATGTAGAATACTCTTCTTCATGTCTTTATTTTGAACATGACAATGCAACATAGAGTTAAGGACTTGGAATCGAAATTGAAACTGGCCTTAGAGGCGTCTATGGCTGTGCAAAATACTGCATTGGCCGAAAACAAAGCACAATCTCAGGAACGAGAAGAAATGATGGTTAGTATTTATAAAAAACTATGAAAAGTCACATAATATTTTTATTGGCTTATTACTTTCTTTGTAGTTTACCAAGTATTTTTCATATTCATTTAGAATTTTGGAATATTTCACATTAATATTGGTTAGAGTTAGTTGAATTCGACCAACCTTGAACATCATTCAACTTTGTAATCAATCATAATTGATGAAAGCTGGCTCCGATTACCTTTCTGTTGTTTTACATTTATCGTGAAAAATTTTCTTTAGAAAATTTTGCTAGCTATTGGAAAGATCAAATTTTGTTCAATTGCAGCATTTGTATTGTTATTTTATGGCGTTTTCAAAATCTTCCATTTAGATATTTTAAATCACTCCTTGAAATAGTTTTTTCTTGATTTTTAAACAAATTCTTTTTTTTCTTCCAATAAAATTGCTTTATTTTGAGTTGCAAGATAAATAGAATTTATGTGATAAAATCACCCTGACTTAGTTCATTTCGCAAACTGCATATGGAATTTTGAATTCCCTCCCTTTGCATGGATATGTGGATATTCATTTTAGAACCTTAGACAGTGTTTAAAGCATTTTAATTTTATTGGATTGTATATTTTTTTTAAGTATATATGTATATCATTAAAGCAAAAAAGTAAGAAAATATCATATTAAATATTGCAATAAGTGGATGCTTTGATTTCCTCAATTTATATTTATATATATATATATATATTCAGTTGCTAGTAACATTTTTTGCGTACTCTCTAGATTGTTATGAAAAGCATAAACCGGGAAGTTGATGTTTGGAAAGAAAAATTCGAAAAGGAACATGAAATGACGCTCACCATCCAATCAGATCTTGCCGTGGCTCTTCAAAGAGCTTCTGAATTGGAAATATTTCTAAAGAGGCAAAGTTGCATTAATTTCATATGTACTCTGATTATTATACATGCACTAATTGAAATGGTTTGATTCTAGATATTAATCTCATCTTACAATCAAGAAAATTTTGTTGCCTTATTAGACAGTTTTTTATACTCATATGTATTTCTTTTAATTTGTACGAAGATCAGAAGAAGCTAGAGATTGCTTAAGAATTGATATGCAGAATGTGATATACAGGGCTGAGAAAGCTGAAGTTCAACTAGCCGAGGTACACGTAATACAGTTATATATTAAGTTAAGAAGGATTCTAGGATTCGGGAAAAACGTGAACAAAATTTTTTCAATGGATTTTTTACTCGAATTGATGAAATCGTGTCGTATCAAATTGAATCATTTTAATGAAAACTAAATTCATAGATTGAACTCAAATCTATGTAGACAAATTTATGCAAGCATAAGTTCTATGAAATATTTCTTTTCACATGTACTATTTATATGCTTGTATACGTTAGCATGCATGAAGACAATAGCACATATATATTTATAGAACATATGTATAAATCGTAAAGTTATCATCATTTTTTGCGACGCATTACAAGTTTTTTTATTGAATAACTATCTGAAGCCACTTGAAGTAGAGTTTTAAAAATTATGTGCAGTATGTAAAAGATTTATTTTCTGCCTACAGAACTGACATTAATTACTATATTTTCATTTTCATTTTGATTCTTCTAGTTTGTGCTATCTATACCTCTTTTGGAAAGATTAGATGTTGTCGAAAGACACCGCCTTGAGCTGAAACACGATTTATCAGTTAAAATCGGTGAACTCAATGAGGTAAATTAGTAAATTATCCTAAGTGTGATGCAGTTATTTTAGGGCAAATGAAAAGTTGCTATAGTTTATATTAATTTCTATTGTACATTGCAATATGTCATTTTCATATATTATTATATATCAGGCAGTAGCATTGGATATTTTATATTTCTTTACCCTTCTCTCTTTTCTATTTTTTTCAATATACTGGAGCTTTTTAGGGTAACACGCACCTCATAGCTTCATTTTAATGAAATCCGTATGAAAATATCTATTTTTCAGGCAAATGTCGCTTTGTTTAATGCTGAGCTACGACAAGAGGCAGATAAAAAATTGGTAATTACTATTCAAGCTAATATATAGTTATGTTTTCATATGCATGTATCAATATTGGTGCATGAGTATATAGTGGTGTGCTGATGGCGATTCTTAGCTTTTCATATTGATATGTTTAATAATGTATACAAGTCGGTACATGCAGTACTGATGGCATTATTCATATATATATATATTACACAGTGCATAATCGAATATATTCATTCATATTTTCTCTCTTTTTGGTCGTATAAATGAACCCTTTCATTCACATACGTGCACGCACATATTAAAGCATACTTTATATTCACGCATATGAATACAAGGACATGCGCACTATTCACTTTTTATCGGATTTTTATTTGGCAGGCATCTCGCTGCACCAATCTCGAAAAAGAACTGAAATTATCACATGAAAACGAGGAAAAGCTAAACGACGAAATCAGTGCTTTAAAATCCGCTATAAAAAATTTGAACCTTTGGACAGAGCAAAATGTTTCCACCATGAATTGGCTTTTGGACACGTTGTCAAATGGTTTGTATTCATATACACAGTACAACCTCTCTAAACAATTATTTGCCTTTTTTCTTTAACCTTTTTTAACTAGTACTTCCCGTTCTAAATCGATTCATAAATCGATTTAGAAATAATCTATCATAAACAGTCTAATCCAATCTATTATTATAGCACACAAATTTCTTACAGGAAAGGGCAGTGAAATTGAAATTTACTACTCTAGAAGCAATTATTTGATAGAGTGGATTTTAACCAAGAGATCGCCTCAGTTGGTACTGTTGCTGGATTCAAAGTTTTGTCATAAACCAGAACATACATTTTTTATGACTCTGCTCTATGATTTTTTCTTTTTTTCAAAGCATGTTTCATAGAATTATGCATTAATGAAACATATATATGGATACATAAATGTCAGTATTTCATTTATACCTTCGTTTTTATATTTTTCTTGTGAGATTGATTTATTAGATGGAATAAATAAAATAAAAATTTACTGTCGATATGTGATTCTTTTTATGTTTCATACAATTACCATTTTTAATCCTACATTTCTGCTAATATAAATGTCTCTGATTTAGATTTAGATCAAATGGGCTATGTAGTTATGGCAGATAACAATTTCTTAAATTTAGAGCCCCTCTTTAGCATCTTTATTGTGGAGACTGAAAATACCGATGGAGTCCGTCAAAATAAAATAAGGGTAAGAAACACCTTAAAACGATTGTTACGTATACATAGTTCTTTGATTTTAAATTAATTTTTGCGCATAAGGAATAATTAAAAAAGTATTCTGACAAAGATTATAAACTAGACGTATGATTTGCATGTAAATTTATATATGCAACCTACATATGCTCATATTCATATATTGATATTCAAAATCTAACTTTAGAATATTTTCCTAAAACCTTTGGAGTAACTAATATGAAATGGAATAAAGGTAACATAAATTCTTACTATGATTTTTAGAGCAGTTGTTAGATTGGGTAATGGTAAGCTTTTTTGAATTTCTTACAGTCCCACCAAATTTACTTTTTTCTGGATACAAAATCTTTAAATTTTTGGTATATTTTGATTTTTGGAGTTCATGCGATATCATTGACGAAGTAAATTGCAATATTGAAATTGATTCATTCAAGTATATTTATCTAATATCATAAGATAAAATGGAATTGCGTACTCAGTGAGCCAAAGTCAAAAGCTATCTTAAATTATTGGGACTCAATATTTATAATTTAATTTATGTATGATATTTTTTAAGGTTATGATTCATAGACTTGCGAGAGAAATGCAGCGGGCAGTGCATGCCATTACATTGGTAATGTTCATATATATATATATATATGAATTTGATAGTTATTTATGTATGGAGAGGTATAAGTGTATGAATGAACAAAGGTTTATTGAGGTATGTATTAGGTAGGAATGATTTAATTTCAGAAGTACAAATTTATATGTTGATTTGTTACTGCATATATATTCATTTGAATATCCATAAATGCATTTATCGATATTTTAGTATGAATACATGCATTTTTACCATAAATATATCAGCAGTTAATGTAGTTTATAAATTTAAACCAATAAAAAGTTAAAGTTTCTGATAAGGAGAATTTCAAGGATAGCAACACATATAGAAGAAAGAGAGACAGAGCAAAAGCAATATTTATTATATACAATTTCAACTTAAGATTACTCCAGAACAATTTCTGTGCCTGAGCTTCAATCAAGGCTACTATACAATATATGTCTAGTCGACTAGTAAGTACCAATATGAACTATTATGTGAATATAAAATGAGTGGCTAGCGCTATCTCTAACATAAATATCCCAATCTGCCGTGTTTAAACTGTCAAGATATGTGTCAATATATAACCTATATAATATGCAGACTATACTATTTATTTTGCTTACCTACATTTTCCTAATCATTAGGCATGTAGAGAGGTAATATACATTTATTTATATATTGTGAAAGGATAGGTTGTATTATGCAAAAGGGCATTGTTTTGTTTTTTAAGATGCATTTCTTTAAAATTAAAGCATATTTCTACATGTATAATCTGTTTTCATTATTGTCGCAAATATTTGCTGGGGGAAGGAAATGTGCATAGGTCTTAGTTGCAGGCAGATGTCTATGAATAGTTTCATTCAATTTCTATTGATAATTGAATATATCTATATATTTCTGAATATTTTAGGTCTATCACTTACTGCAGAACCGTTCGATAGTAAAATATGTATGCATTTATGGATGTTTATTATAGGAAAGGAGTAGAGCAGCTGCCTCTTATGAAATGCAAGCCAAACTTCAGCAGGACCAAATCTCGTTGAAACAGGAGGTGTAAAAGCATGCATACATACATATTGAAATGGGACAGTTCTAGATCGATTCCACCTCTCTTCTAAGATTGAAAATAAATATACTTGCTTATGATTGCTTTCATTTATTCATTCAAATATTCTTGTAATCAAGTCAAAATTGATAAGGTTTCTGTTAAAACAAGATTTCTCCAAACTTTTATCTTTTTTACAAAATACAATTTTTTGACAGTATTATATACTTTACTTTATCTGCAAAGTTACGAAGTACTTGAATACATTGAATTTAATCGTTTTTCAATGTCAATACCAGAAAAGTGCATGCTGAGTCAAAATTGTATTTTACGTTCATTTTTCTTCAGTTAAAGTTGACGTTCTAATAGCTTTTACAGATACTTTTCTGCCCAATATGAAAAAACTCAAATGTACCCTACTCGGGGCTCTGTACGGGTATCCCACATTTACCCAACATTGCACTTAATTCCCAGTGTTACCCGTTGGTAGATATGTCAATTGTTTTTGAAGTTGCAAGATGGCTGTAATCAGGATGGTTCATAAGGCGATTCAATTTGACTCTGAGTTGCTCAAGTTCTTGTACATAAAAAACGGTTTATTAGATATACTTACTACTTCAAGTTGTTTGACTTTTCAAAATTCGGAAAATTACCATTACAAATGAAGTAGTATTGGTTTGTAATATTGTGATAATTTCAGGTTGATATATGGGGCCTCGAATCGGGTCCAACTAGGCTAAGTACAAGTATAGATATTGAGATGCTTCTGTAAGTGCTAGCATTATGATTACTAGTCAATATATTATTGTTTTCTTAAGTTTTTTTTGCTTCGGCATGGCTCAAACTTAACTGTGGCCCTGATCATTGCGTAAATGGCTGCTATATTACTAATGTTGTAAGTATGTAGTTCAATCAAGGCTCTATTTTTCACACGAATCGTTTTTTTGCTTATTTGTAACACTTCAAAATTCCAAGATTTTTATAGTCTCTACTTTTGTTATAAATTGAATAGTGCGCTAAATTTACATGATATACTTTGGGTAATAATTTATGTATTCTTTACTTCAGGCCGATGTTGCTAATGAAAGAGCTCAAGGACTAAGTTTGAAAATTGACAGTCACCTCGGTGAAATTCGAACCCAGGTAGTTAAGCTGCAGGAATCAAAGAGAAAGGAGAGAAATCTACAGGTGGTTGATAACTAGTTATTATATATACCCAAGAAATTATTGTTCAGAAGTTAATTAAAAATGAACTAAATTTGTTACTAAAACTGTTGAACTCAACTCATGTACGTAAAAAATTTTTTTGATTTTTCGGAGGAATACTTTTTGTCAAGTAGATGCAAAAAAGGAATCAAATATTTTTTAGAAGAGTTTACTGTGACTTTTCACTTGCACAAAAAGTTACAATGACTTTTCGCAAGTAAATTAGGCTATTGAAGCTTACTCCCTTGATTGAACATTGATCTTGTTACATTTCTATAATGATTCTTTTTATCTTAAAATTAATTTTGGTTTTAACCTGAACCCATAGAATACCTCTTTTTTATTTTTATAATTTTGTTGTTACTACAGAAAGAAATTGAAAGCATGAGGTCAGATATTTTTACTCTCACGGCATTTTTGCATTCCATAACGGACTCCATTGAAGTGAAGAATAAGGACTTATTTTGCAAGCAGGACTTAAATTCGAGACCAATTGAAACTTCTAAATTGATATTGGATGTTTCGAATGCAATTGATGGGCTAAAGCGAAAACTGCTCGGTGTTGAGGTAAAACTGAATCTTTTGCAATTATACATGGAAACCGATGATCTACTAGATGATATATTTTATTGTTTGATAGCTCGGCATTCCACCAACCTCCCTCTGCTGGTGTACATTGATACCACTAATCCGATCCATTTAATTAACTGATATATTTTGGTGTAACCGATAGTATAAGTTTATGGAATATCAACTAGACAAGCAATTTATATATTATGATTTGATATAAAATTAGCTTATTTCCAATGTTCTATAATAGTACGATGAGTTATTTCATTAAATTCAACGGATTTCTCAAGAATTATGAGCATCTATGTAATGCATAATTGGGTGTATTAGGTACCCATTTCTATAGAGTTCTTGGAAAACGCAAGTAATCTACCTTTTAATCTAAATTTCTGAAACTGTTATATTCGATTGAAGCAGTTTTTGTTTGATCTTTTCGACACTTGCATGTGCATATAAGTGTTCGTTATTTCATTTTTTTGGCAGGAACAACTTTGTATGTATCGATGACAATGCCGGTATTAGCAAGTATGGATCTTAAATATGTTGATCATTTATTTTCTAAAATATTATGTATTTATATATTAAAAAAAGTGTATCAAGAGTCTAAATTGTATCAATTGAACTGCATTTTTGTAATCTTTTTCTGTTTACCTTTTTATGTTGATTTTATGGGCAATAATGAAAGGAAGAAAATTCGTCTTCAAAACAGGTAATCTTATTTATACGTATTTAACATACAACATTTGAAGATGTACCTTAACTATCACACGAATCAATATTTTGAATATTTTGGCCTTTTTGTTAATTCTTGAGATACAATTTGATATCTATATCTTTCATTTCTTTGCAAATACTTTTTTCATTTTATTTTCAGAGAGAAGGTGCTATCGAAGAGCAACTACGTACTTTCACAGTTGAGATATTTTTATCGGTTGCTTTCTTGCAATTTTTATGATTTCTCGACTCATATGTAATATAGAAGCATGCGTGAAAATGTGTCTCCAACTCTATTTTTAATTCTTTATATGTTCAAAATATGTCATATATATATATTTAAAAATACAATTTTTGTACGTATATATGTTTTTGTCAATTTCATTCACGTGTCCAGTGATATCATCGAAGTATACAAAAAAGCTTTTATATAGATATATGTATATTTCGTTATGCATCAATGTAATGACACTGCCATATTAGAATTAAAGTACAAAATTGATTTATTTGGGCATTTTGATTGAATACATATTTTCTTAAATTTGAACAGAACAAGAATAATAAATATTTTTGTTTTAACTTTACAAATTGATGTTTATAAAATCATCGTACAATTGATTCTATTTTTCATTTTTAGGAGCATTTAAATGAAAGCAATGCAGTAATGAAAAAATTGAAGCGAGAACTAATTGCTGCTAAGGAAGAAGCTAAACGCGCTATAGAGGTCAGTATATCGATGCGTTTATTTTTTTCTTCATAAGAAATTCCTTATTGCAGTTATTTCATTGTCAGCGATAATGAATGTTATGAACATGCTATTTTCGGATCTAAATGCATCGTACGTATTGAAATACTAAGATGAAATGTGCTTAAATGTAAACCAAAATAATAAGCAACTTCAAGTTGAATAAGATCATAAATTTGAGATATATCTTATTGTTATATCATTCCCATTTTCTATGCATCTCAAAATACTTTTACTGTTCTCATTAATATAGTTCGTGCCATAGCCGTCAATATTTCTACGTAAGAACATTATTACAGAAGTGTTTTACTTTTATGAGTAGAAAAAAATATTTATTGGTGACTTTTCAGTTCAGAATTAGTTTTTGTCGAAAGATTTAAGTTCAGAAGAGTTTTGAAAAGTCAGAATTACTCTTTTTTGGAAGAAAGTTTAAGAAAATGTTGAGTTTTAAGAATTCGAGCACAATTTTATCCTGTAGAAATCCCAATCTGTTGAGACATATCGTGTTTGATAGCTTTATGTTTCATGAGCTCATCGACTTAAGTTAGTTACTAGGTAGATTCTATATCGTTCATCTCTTGAAAAATTGTGTGGTTACTATGAATTTGAAAATTTGGTGGGTGTTCTTGCATAGATGTTTCTAGTTTCATATATATTCAGCTTATATTCAATGATACTTTCTATATGGACAATCAACCGAACTGTCTAAAGAACTGCATGTAAAACCCGTGATTTGAATGCTACAAGCTAATATCATGGAGTTGTACCGTATATTAAAACTGAGCTAATCTTTTGGATAATTTATCATAAATTACTTTCCAAATATATCGTTGTTCTAGGTCACTACCTAATGTTAATAATATAGTTATGAGGAGCAATCTGAAGTTCTATGAATCTCGTCACATTTGAGGAAGAAGAATTTGACTGAAAACCACTTTCTATGTATGACAAGACTGATATTGTATAATACTGAATAATATAAGTCTGCATAGTATATTTTAAATCTGCGCTTCTTACATTGGAGCCTAGAGGAGGCCCACTCAATAGCATTGCACTATTAATAAATACTGTCTTGAAACTTGTAAAGTCTTCTATAAATGTTTGCAGTAAGAATCTTAGCTATCAAATTTATCCGCCAAAGTATTATTTGTTCATTACACCGAGAATCGTGCAACTCTGAATATCTATAGCTCTTTTTCATATTTTGTATTAAATCTTTTTTGTATGCCTAAAATTTTGATTGGTGCTTAATTGTTGGGAAGGTCTAAAAGATTTCTATTTTTTCCATTTTTATAGGAAGGAAATATGATAAAACTTCAACTTGAAGTTTCACAGAATGAAAATCAACAGATACGTAACAATTATATGAGCAAAAATAGCATAGAATTTTCAGCTCTCACTATGGTTTTACGGATGATACCTCCCTTGTTACATCGCTGTTCCCAACTTCAACATGAAAAGATTCAAGTTCTACTTACATTTCAATTTTTGAAATTAATGTGTAACCGACATTCGGATAGAATTCAGAGTATTTGCAATGACGTAAATCAGCTCTCCTCAGCTCTTTGGGATGAAAATAACATGGCAATTATTGATTTTCAATCCTTGAAAAAAAAGATATCTTTAAGGTCTGCAGTGATTGGTGTGCTTGCAGCCAATAGGATGATTCGATTAGGGAAAATTGGTGATAAACGGAGGTATTTTCTTAAATTCAAGTATTAACAGATGTGTCGATAGATATTCATGATTTTTGGTGCTAGTGCGGTCACCCAGCGTACTTAAGACAGATACGCAGAACTCAGCTAGAGTAATCAATAAATTTAATTGGGTTGAAAATTAGTTGACAGCATCAAATGTTATGCTATCTGCGCAAAAAAATTAAATCTGAGTGGTTTTATTCGAATTTGTGGGTTGGTATTTAATAAATGTAGATCTCAATAGCTTGGCACTTTTGCTTCCATACATTTTTATTTAGTCCAATGTAAAAGGGATAATCTTATTTGCTGAATGTATAGTTTTTTTATGTTATTCATGTTAATTGTATTAATTTTAGCTATTGCTATTCTTTATCAATGTTTATTTGAAACTCAAAATTTTTCTTCGAAACAGCAACTTATGATTTGCAATATTACTGTCACTCTGAGAGTCATATATGAACAAATGCATTTCTTCTTTTTCATCTTTATTTTTTGCAATTGTATCATATAGGTTAGTTTGTGCTGCTTTTATCCTTTAATCTTCTAATTTTATTGCGAGGTTCAATGCAGAAAGCATCTTTTGTAGGATAAATTTAAATTGAATAAACGCTTGAATTAACATGTAGAAATCCAATTTTTTTGAAACCATACATTGTAAAGACAGTTTTAGATCACATAGTTACATATATTCTGTATATGATATGATCATCTGACCTTTATTCTGTATACTGGTTTAGACCTTATTCAATAAAAAATTTTCATTAGCAGCCTAATGTTGTCGATAGTGTCAATTCTCCTTATTTGTTGTTTTGATTCCATAAAATTCTCCCTATTATAGATTCTTCATATTTATTATTCCTATATCATTTTTTGCGATTAAATATAGTACTTTTATTCCCTTTTCTCTTATTTTAGGGCATCTAGGGCCCTATTTCCCCTGGTTTTAGCCCCAGAATCGGATTTAGTTGAGTTAGATCACAACCATTTAAGGAAGATAATAAGTCCTAATCAGCCGGCTGATGATACTGCCATCTGCTCTGCTCTATTGAAGTATATCTATCGAGAAGATATTTTGCATGAAAGATTTTCACAAGATGTACCTTTACTTGAAAAGCTAGTTTCAGCACGAAAAGTTTACTATTCAGCCCGAACAGGAGAAGTTCGGGACCAATTTGATATTTTGAATCTGGGTTTGACACGTGTTCGTACAGGAATTACTCAATTGGCTCGCCGTTCCGCGAAATTGGAGGTACGTTTCTGTGTAGGCAATATTAGTGAACATTTCAGGTATCGCATAATGTTAGCCGTTCCATTTAAATGTTATTAAAGTAATGGAGAACTGTTTGTCTGTACCTGCACATTTATATATATATATATATGTGCTCTAAAGCTTCAAATACAACTTATCTGTCGAAACCACCAAATTAATTCGTTACATCCAAAAATCTCAAGCTGAACTTGGCACAAAATGACTGTTTTGCTCGTTCGCTATGAGCGTAAATTTGCTCAAACCGAATTTGGTGTATCAGACGTTTACCTTACATTTTGAAAAACTGATTTTTTTATATGCTTTTTAGTACCAAGTGAGAGTATCAGTGGACAATGAAAAGGAGCATGTTATGGAGTGCCAACAGCAGAAGAAGAAATTACTGATGGTACCATTCAAGCTCTAACTTTTTTATCATTTTCATAGTCCATATTCATACACTAATGAAGTTTTAATTTTTTTCTTTTGAAAAAAACATATTATTTTGAATACATGACATTTCAAGAAATTTTACTTAGACTTTTTTGTGTTGAGAAAATTAATGTCGATAATGAAAAGACTCATCAGTGAGTTGAAGCGGAATATCATAATTGTGTTTAGATCGTGCTAGATAGGCACATGAAGCAAACTAGTATAAAATCTAGTATACTATTCAGTATATAGTAAGATGTTACACGACATGATTTGTTGTAAACATGAGTCTAATATATCATCCTGTTGATCTTATATCTCTCTTTTTTGTAATTATTCCTGTTACGCAATTATAGTTCTAAGTATTTATGTATGAATGTATGCATTAAATGTACAAAGTTCGTGTTGTTGATGTAACATCCCCAACTGAGCAAATCTTATTGAGTGTTGCTATTTTTGTGGGAATATTTGTATGTAAATGATATCTTTCAAGTGTGGATACTTTTGTGGAGTTGAAGTTATGGCACTGAACATGTTATCATGTGTTATTGGCTTCATACACTAAAAGAGTCATCACATAGGAATGTACTATAATTTCCTTTTAAATGTTGTATTTTTACACCTTTTGCTGATAAACTGTTTTTGCATTTATGCACTTCAAGATTATTCCTATTTTTATTTCTTGTTTACGTTGCCTTGCATAGTGCAACATGCATGCATTTTTTACTTATTTCGAGATGATGGATAATTAATAATAATATGTTTTGCTTAAGGCTGAGAGACAGCTTAGAGAAACTTTTGCAACCTTGGAATCTTATAGAAAAGAGATTAATAGGCTTGGAGAAAAACTTAATTCATCTGTTCCGAAGGATTCGTTAGATAAGGTAACTATGTAAATTTCGTAAGCCTGTAATTGCATATGTTTGATTTCAATTTTAATCTTGCTAAAAAATGGACATACTTATGAACGACATGTACGAATAAGTGATATTACTTAGTAAATATGCATGCATTTATATATTTTTTAGAAGCTTAGAATATGATTTTTTCTGGTGAAAATGCGTGTGGATTTAGATTACAATGCATTCACTTTCCTGTACAAGGTGAGAGAAGAACTGTCAAGTGTTAACAGAGAGTATAATACTTCTAAAAAAATGTTGGAAGCAGCACAAGCTTCTATAGAGCAAATGAAATTGCAACATAAAAAGGTAATATATTTTTTTGCATTTACATATATATATTTCCTCATAATAGCTTTACTAGATTGAGATTCTAACTTTGCAAATGCTTTCACTTGACCATACAATGCATAAATCCATGTCTCTGCTGGTATGAATATAGGTTCTAGCAGATGTGCAGCATAAAAAATATATTGCTGAGAGAGAGTCTAAATTGCGTTTAGAACTGCAGGAGGAGCTCATTAAGCTTAGGTACTTCTAAGTAAATGAGTTTTTGTCAATTTCATTGGTTGAAAAATAAAAAAATAACTTTTTATCTATGATTACAGAATCTCAAATTTCCCACTATTTCATATTTAGGTGCTATGTGCAGAGCAGTGAGAGTAAAGGCAGAGAACTTCAAGATGAAACTCGAAGGCAAACGAGAGAACTTCGACGTTTCAAATCTCATCAAATCTAGAAGAACTCATAAAATGGTTTATATTTAAGAAGAGCTCTAATTTTGCTGCGATGCAGTTGATAATATAAAATCTTGGGCTTTGTATCTATGATTTTATTCGTGTTGAGTCATTTTGTGGCTTCGAATATAGCTCTTTGCCCACTTCTTTCGGTTATCAATTACCATTATTTTGTTCTTAAAGTATACATAGTATATATTATGTATTTACAAATTGTTCAAAGTGTTGGATGATGCATCAGCAGGTCTAAATGTATACCTAGAGATGCCATATATAAACAAGAACGCTAAATTTCCAGAAACCCGGGAGTTACTCATTCATCTATCTCTGGAGCACCAATGTTTCTCAATGAAAACATAAATAAATATGGTAATAGTACGCAGTACAGTAAATTTCGAATATGACACAATACCTTTTAGAAAAATTTCAATTAAAATATAAACATTGAAAAAATAATATTTCCTCAAGTTCAACATTAAATTTTCAATTTTAAACAGTTCAAGATTTAAAATGTTAACTTCAACTTGAACTTTGCATGATTTTTTTGCTTTTCTATCTTGAAATTTTTCTAATACCAAACAACCACAAGCCCAGAGATTCCAAACAGGTGGCTGTTAGTCACTGCTTAAATGTCTCACACAACCTATTAATAACATCAAGAGTGATGGGCTGCAATAAAAAAGTACTCAGCCGATGGGTTGAAAGGTACCAGGAGATCAGCAATCTCCAGCAGCAGAATAGAAAAGCAGTATCATACAAAACTACAAAGGAGAGGTAAACTACATGGTAGAGTACCTTCAGGAGTACCAAACTATGTCCATGGTTGAGCTTCATTCTATAATGTTTAGGCAATTTTCAACTTTCAATATCATTTCAGCACCTAGGGCAGATAATTCAAGATGAGAACTTGACAAGCAAGTGTATCAAGCATGGTTGCTATCCGTAACAGTGCTACAAGCAAACAAACTGCTTTCTCGACTAAAAAGGTAAACACGTTGGCTCTCCGTGTTGATTCTCAAAATGCTCACTATAGAGAAAGTACTGACCAACCAAACACCATTTTGGAGATAATCATCCTGTTCAACTTGGTATAGGACGGAAAGAAACAATACCCAGAGAAACAGAAATGAGTAAAGATTGCGCCATTATCAAGATCTTAGAGGAGAGTATGAAGACAAGCAGATTCAATGCAATTATTGTAGGCAAAGGGGTTACGTTAGTAATAGGTATCCTAATAAAGAAAGCAGACCACCTTGAGTAAGAGATAACTGGTTTAAGCAAATCAATAGAACTGAACTGCTGCATAAAAATTACAGTGGCAGATATGACAGTATTTTAGAAAGGCTCATTCAAAATGGCAGCAATGAAAGCAGAAAAGTACCCAAATATATGACAAATCAAACAAGGCGCAATTTTGAGTCTTCCTGAGATAAGGATTTTTGTGAAAACCTTTTCAACCCTCCAGATTTGCTCTATATCCAAGGTATAACTTATTCTGAAAGGAAGAATCAAGGAAACCACAATGTTTACACAATGAAGGGGGATTGAGAGAGCACAAAATTGATTACTCCTTGTAAGTTAGGAGGGGACAAAATTTGCGCTTGAGTAGATTGCAGGGAAGACGTGTCTGTTTCAAAAAGATCGTGTGAGAAAAACAAGTTTGAGATAACCAAAGTGGTTACTGGGCACTTAAAGAAAGCATTTATAGGTCAGGAGTTTACTCAGATAGCTAAGACATGGTAACTACTCAAGGAATAGTGAGAAGGAACTCCTAATTAATTTAAAGGCAGCTATAAAAATTAGGTAAAACTTCTACAGCTATGTCAGTTCAGGCATTATGTTGATTAACATAGAACTTTTTGACATTGAGATTTTTGATCACAGGATTTCATTAACATAGACCAACCAAAAAGCAAATTATCAGCTTTCGGTTCAATATGATTTAGAGGATCCTGAGAATCATTTACAATGAACACGAAATGGTAGTTCAGGTGAATAAAAGATTGCAATCAAAAATGCATTTAAATAAGTAAATGGAAACAAAGCTATTTCAGAAGAAGCTTTCTGTACCTTCTTGGGTACATAACTATGCACAGACATGAAAGATACATATGCAATTTTTGTGCATCAGTACGGAATTCCAGTTAAATTGCACCCAAAAATTACATGTACAATGAAGGATTGGCTGAAAAAAGGACAAATAGAAGAATCAAAACTTGATTGTCTGTGAAACTTACTACTTGCTGTGCCAAAAAGAAATGCAGTTTGCAATATGTTGGATGTGAAAAATGTTTGGACTTGAGGTTGTCAAGTAATAAATTTGATAGATTGAATGTCCAACATCAAGAGTAGTAGATGCAGTCAAAAAGTGCTATGGAAAGAATTTTTTTACATTTGGCCAAGCCAACAGCTATAATCAGTGGCTCATAAAACTAGAAGATTGGCATAACATTGCTTTTTTCTGGAATAAGGTACATTGTCAGTTTTCTGAGCTCATATTGGGATAAAAACAATCACTGGATTGTTCCAAAAGTCAGTTACAAAGGTGCTATTTGATTTAGAAACTATAGAAGTATATACTGGCAGTATTGTTATTCTGACAGTTATTCTGAAAAAACTAATGCACATGGCAAAATGGGTTTTACAGCACTTCAGCAAATACAAGATTTGGCTTAGAAGGAACAGATGCATAATAGTGTCAAGTTTGTTGGTGTACTTGGAAAGATTGTTATTGTTAGAAATATATGGTTATAATACCAAACCATTAAAGGTTAAGGAAGTTTGAATTGGCCAGAGCAAATCATGCATCAGATGCTTAAATGCTTTCTACGCCTAGAAGGATACTTTAGAGAGCATTCGACATTTATTATTACAATTTCAAATCCTGTGGCATCAGTTCTAGAACTGAAAGTAAAGGTACAGTGGAATAAAGAAATTGAAACGGCTTTTGAAGATACAAGAGATCTATTAATGAATGAATTGCTACTACTTGCTTATTCAAATTACAGCAAGAACTTTGAGCTCTATGTGGATGCATCTTTGGCAGGAATGGGGACAGTTTTGATGCGTGAACAGCATAGAGAAAAAGAAGTGTTAGAAGTATTATCATGAGCATTTGCAGGAGCAGAATATGATTATAGCACAGCGAGAAAGAAAACTAGGGGCAGTAATATGGTCTTTAGTGCAGCTGAGTAACTATGTACAGGGATGTAAATTCATATTTTATACAGATCATCAGTTGCCAACCTTCTTTGATGTTACAGAAGCATTCAAACCTAATGCTTTTTTACTGGATCAATCAAATTTTAGAATAAGATTTTGAAGTGCAATATATTCTTGGAAAACAAAGTAACATTGCAGATTCACAACTAAGAAAACGCAAAAAGTGGCTTGAAGGTTTAAATAAAATGTCTATAAAAGGAAGTATAATGCCCATATCAAAGTTAGTATGTGTAGATTGGGTAAATTGGATTACTTTTGACTACTGTTGTTATAATAAAATGATTCAAGCAGAAGGAGAAAAAAATTACTGTAAAGATAAGAAGGTAGAACTAACTAAAGAGGTTCATAGTAAGAGCTATTTTGGAATGGAGGTGTTAAAAAAAATCTGGAATATGGAATGATGATGAAGCTGAATGCATCAGAATGTGACAGAAGTTATTGAAGGCTGTAGGGAATGTAAGTTAAAAATAGTACTGATTAGATACCATGAGTTAGGATCAGTGTTAGAAACATGAAACACAACTAAGCACAAGAAACTGTGACAGAAATATGTGTATATTTATCATGCACTAATTGTGTTGATAGAAGTAAGCTAACTTCATTGACACAACAAAATATAAAACCCTATTAGAATCTGTGCCGCCAATTTACTTGGAACGTCATAAATGAACACTGACCGCAGCTATAAAAATGTAATTAATCCCTAAGGGAGTTAATTCCTAACACTGCTATACTTCAGCATTATTGTCAATTGGTCTGTAGCATGTCGTATGTGCTTGTTAACCAGTAATAAACTGGTCTTCACTACAAAATTTTAGGAGATGAGAGTTCACAAAGTTAATGTTCAATCGAAAATAAGTAGGATGCTTCACTGTGTACTAAATAAAAACAAACAAGTGCAAGCTTCATGACTTAGTATGCAGACAACAGCATAGCAAGTGGAACTTACTCTATCATGAAAATGTTAATAATAGTAGAGTTTTATTTGACATATGCTCTCTTTTTGAAATTGTCTATCTTTTAAATTCTTCCTACACAGAGATATTAACTGAATTTTTTTCATCGTGTCTATTGAATCTAACAAATTTTTTATTGAAAATGTTTCCACTGCTGATTAAATTTTTGTTGATATTGGCACAGGGTGGATTTTGGAAGTCAAGGCCAAGGACTCAATTAAAAAATGTTACGTCTTTCACAAAGCAACTAGTATTTTATGCACAAACAAACTAATACTTTTTATTATTTGCTGTTAGCTGATATATTTGAATGTACGCTAGGCAAAGTTAGCAGTCATTTTGAAAACTCTGCATAGGTTGAAAGATTGAAATAAGCACAAGTGCTGGGTATCTTTTGGCCCTTAAGCAAGCGCACTGGCAATTACCCATGTCATTTGCAAAAAAAGTTTTAAAACAGGAAAATCAGTAGCAATGCAGCCTTCAAAGGTTGTAGTTGCATATTTTCCAAGACCTTGCTTAGATAAGATACGTCACAGCACTGGCTGGTGCATGAGCATTTGCACAGAAGAGGCATTTTGAGTTATGGCTTAAGCTAAAAAAGTATTGTAGACATATCACATGCTGACAAATTATGTACTGCAAAGACTCAAAAATATTTTATCTGTGAAACCAGCGCATTATTTAATCTAATAATGTATAGATGGCTACCTCAAGAGTAGAAAGCAGAAGAATGGTTTTGATTTGCATTTCATTTTGGAACCCAGTACCATTGAACACCCTCATATATGTATTTTTCAAGTAGCACTTACCTTTTTTGAAATTTTTAATGATGCTTTTTGATCATAATTCATTTTCAGAAACTTATCTGGTTTTGAAACATCTGAAGTTAGTCAAGGTTCTCTTTTACCTCTTGTATTCACTAGAAAAAATTGATATCAATTCAATTTTAGTGCATGCTACACAGTGATCTGCACCATGTTGTTTGAAAATAGCTATCAGAGATTTGATGATGCATAATATTTGATATTGATAACTGATGTTACGTTGCATGCCATGTTTTAATGTATAGGATAGTCCTGTCTGCTATTCCTCCCAGTTACACAATCGAATACCATGAAAAGCCATGTGAGAGTCCTTGTATCTCTAGCCTCTCATTTTCTTATGACTAAAGTACTAAACCATACCAATTCAGTTTTAGTTGTAGGCCTTAAAAAATATATATTCACAAGTATCTTCAAGTAAGTGCTGCAAGTTAATTGATACATGTATATGCATTTATGCTGATGTATAGGTCATGTAGTTGACAACTAGATCTTTAGTAGTGTAAAAAATAGGAAACAAGATGACTCGATATAGAACTCGCAGCTTTATTATGTAAAGCAAAGCTATCCTAGCATGTGCAGAGGCATCGTTACCCAGTATGGACCGCTTGTACATACTCTATCAGTGCCGGTGCCTTCTCTCAAATGTTAAGACGTGTTCTTGTTGTCAAAACTAAGAACTCTGGGCACTATTGCAATGTTTGAAAAAATTGAAAAGAGCGATACTTCCAATAAAATAACACTTCTGATAAAATAACATGATTTTTATTCAAATGATTCTAATCATCAAGTTACAGCAGTCCAAATATTCAAGGGTTATATAATGCTCAAGAAGTCAAAATTGTGAAATAGTTACAAGTGACGTTATCATTGGGTCAAAACCAAAAGTTTGTACTATTGATGCTGAAACAAACACAGCGACATGGAGTTGTAATCGAATATAAGAGCGCATATTGTTACAATTAAATAAAATGCTTCATTCGGGAAAAAGTGATAGAAATCCTATTTGGGTCCCCTCTCGGTAATCTGAGGTTATGCTAATATGACTAAATTGGCTGATACAGTGCTACATGCATGAATGCATACCCTTTCAGCTGTTGCTCTAAAAGTTAAGGTGTCATCAATGTCAAGATCTGCTTCAAGTTTCAGCAAGAGTGTATTTTCAATTTCAAGTGATATATACATCTCAGGATGCCAACCCATTTGAATTACCCATGTGTGCTTTTACTCTAGATGAATCTATAACAATTGTGTTTGCATATAACGGTTTGTATCATTTTCTATTTTTAGCTATAGTTATGACAATGGCGCCCTAATACGTATATATATATATATACACACACCTTATGTAGCTCCAAATTTTTCTTTTTCAACACAATTTAGCTCCAATCAAACAGTATATATTGTGCCTATTTTTAAGATGTGTAATTATGTAGGCTAAGATGCTGTTCAGCTTTTTAACTTACACAGTAACTTGAACATTAGACAGCCTTACAACAAAAATTTCTTTTCTTGCCTATCTTTTTTCTTAAATATTCTAGTGAATGCTTCTTGTCGTACTTATTTTGCAAAAGCTTTGCCTGTTCCTCTTATATCTTGTTCTCCAAGCTGTTTTTGATGCTTTCAAAGAAAGAAGTTTTATCTTTAACTCTCTAAGGATTCTGCTACTTGATGACATCAAATTATTAAGAAAGTCCAAATCACAAATACACTTTTGCAGAATATAATATATCAATTTTGTCTGTAAATGTTGAAGCATTACAACGAATGATTTTACTACAATGCTGACCTCAATAAAGTGTTACCAAGTATAGAAAATAGCATATAAGCGTACAACTTGTCTTGATTGAAAATTTTTACAGGTTCAAGTAAACCAGCATACTCTTTGCGTTTGCCACATAAGACCTTTTTGTAAACTGAGAATATGTCATGAAATAGACAGACGTGCGATGCTATTGTTATTGTATATTACTGAGACAAGTCAACTCGCCATTGAAGTATTTCAGATTCAAAATTTTGAATGTTTTCTCGTATACATTCAGAAGTGATTATAAATGTTAAACCTACTTCTTCAGACAAATTGCATGTCATTAGAAAACACTGACTATGAGCTGCATCTCCGTTCTAAGATTGAAAAAAGTGAAAAAAATTCACAGAAGAACATGTAGATGTACCAATCACTGTGTACATTATAATGGCAAACATGATAAACAACAAATAGTGACCAAAAAAAGAATACAAAAATAATATCTATGTCCAGGAAACTTAAAACTGCAAGCGTATGTGTGCATTTTTATAGGATATAAACAAAAAACATATACATCGGATATTACAAATTTTGGATGTAACAAAACGCATTCGGCGGTCATGACAGGTTTATATTACATAGAGTGCCACAGCTAATATATCAAGCTACATTTATCTAATGAGATAAATGAAGACGAATGCAATAGTAAATTCTTAATTGCTCTTTCACTCATAGCATCCAGGTTTTCAAGAAATTACCCAAAAACTACTAAATAGTTCTGTCAGCAATTCCTTTATTAATGCTGCAAAGAGATAGCAGAAAGAAAATATAGAAAAGAAAGAGTGAAAGATTTAAATAATCATGCTAGAAACTTGTACTGAACGTGACTTGGAACCAGAAGCTAAACTGGTTTCTGCAGAAAACTACAATTCATATTGTAACATGTTAACTGTACATTTCTAATAATTTATTCCACTGAATTATCTACTGAAGAATTGCCCTATAAAATTTTATTAAGCTTTGCACTTAAATTCCTATAGCTGATTTTACCTCAAATGAGACAAGGAGTTTAAGATAGAAGCATGTTGACATTCATGCTAGTTGCCAGTTTAAGTTGCAGGGCCAATTTATTCAGTCAAGCACAAAAAAATCCAAATTTCGGCAAGTTAAATTTTATGTATTGTTTATTTGCCAAGAAATAACAATAGTTACACTATAATTGTAAAGGGGAAGAAATATATCAGCAATAACGTTATAATATTTTCATGGCATGTTATCATTTTATCGATTTATACACTAAAAACTTGTATTTCTAAGCCACAAGTACGAATTTAAGACTTTTTAATACCTGGCTACCATCGTTTAGGCTCCCACAGAAGACACTTTCTTTTGCGTGTCTTCACAGATACCAACCTGCCATTAACTGCCACAGCACAATTTTCCTAGCGATTAGGCATAATTTCAATAATTTCAGACATATTTCCAGCTCTCCCTCTCCCTCTCCCTCTCCCTCTCCCTCTCCCTCTCCCTCTCCCTCTCCCTCTCCCTCTCCCTCTCCCTCTC
>JAULBW010031819.1:0-74244 GCA_032358265.1 Vaucheria bursata
ATCGGACTACACACACACACACTTTAGGTACCTCTAATATACTATATTATTGTATCGTCTCCTCTTTCTCTTAACAAATTATAATTTTGAAGCTTTACCCTGGGAAACAAGTAAAATTCTTGCGGTAACTGCTTTAAACCTTGATAAATATGGTTTTTTTCATATTTAGTTCTAATTTACTTGATCTGCAGTAAATTATCAAGCTTGAGGATATCCACTACTTAAGACCTATGGTCTGAAGAAAACAGCACGGTTCAATGCTGTTTAGTGGAATTACAACAAAAGCGTTCAATTCAAAAAAAATTTGCAAAAGCTCTAAAAACTTTATTGACAAAAACTGGAAATTAATCAGTTAACTGAACAATCTACATGAACCAAATTACAAAAAGTTCATGAAGGATAATGCTACAACAGATAATCAACAAAAAAAAATCAATGAAACAGCACAGATTAGAAATATGCTTCGGATTATAAGATGAAACCTTGAAATGCTAAATAGCAATAGAAAATAAGATAAAATGACAGCCACAAAATACCAAATTTAAAACGAAACAAATATTTTTGCTGGTTTTTAGTAAAGAAAAGTGTTATAAAAATTGTGCACATTTATCTTAAAAAAATTTATTGTAGAGGCTTTAAACTACATATATAAATGTTGCAAAACTACATTAATTTATTCAGTGGAATGAAAGCAGAATGAGAGTAAATCCAGATGCAAGTATTAGATTTTCAAAAAAGATGGGAATGCAAAAAATCAATGTATTGACATATATTTATACTTGTATAATTGTCGATAAACACCAGCATAGCATTTTTCAATTTTAATTTTTCTTATTATACAATTTGATTTGATTCTGTTTCATTACTTTTGGTCACTAAAATAAGTTCAAACAAACAATATACAGCAATATTCAACAGAATACATCATCTGTATTCAAGGTAATGTATTTTGGATTCTCTTTAGTGCATTTACTGACAATTGTGGGCATAACTTACTTTCAATACATAACTCATCTAGAAACTGTTAACTATTATCTTATTTTATTATTTAAATGTTTTCTGTTTTTTTCTATTCAAGCACTTGGTGGGCATAGTAGAATCCTCAGTTCATCATTACTTTTTATTTTTCATATACTAGATACAATGAAACAGTTTTGTTCAAAATAAAATTAACAAATAAAATCTAATGAGTGCTAAAGAGGATGAGTAGAAAATTAAGACCAATAAATTTGATTCTATCCAACAAAAAACAGTCACAATTTGATTTATATAAATCTGATATTGTTATGACGTGCATACTTGAAAAATTTACTTTGCAAATTGTAGTTCAAACTTTCCTAATGTTTAGTTAAACTAATAAAAAAAACCTAGTTTTCCTGCGGTTAATTGCAACAAAAAATTTCTTGCTGTCAGTCTCAGCAAGTAACTTAACAGATTCAATTTCAAAGTCTAATTCTTGACAGGACAAGCAAATACAGAACAAGACAGAATGAAACAGACCAAGAGTTTTAATTATATAGTTGATTATGAGCAAGACTAGAGTATAAGATCACTAAGGTTACTTGCATGATCAGAAGCAAATTTTTTAATCAAAATATATCTTGTAGTTCAAGTTTAGTGATTATTCATCATAAATAGTTGTTAAAATTCAACAATGACTTACTATCGAAATAATCATATTTAATTAATTTTAGTCTTTGTTGGATACAGGAATCTTAACACTTCCATATTTTCTGACTGCTAGAATGAAAGTTTGCACAATATGTTTAGTGAAAAAACCTTTGAACTTTTTACTGCTCTTATGATAGAATGAAACTTTTTGTACCCTGAAATTTCAATTATGCACATATTTGGCCATGTATTACAGTTTTAGAAAAATGCATCTGCATGACAAATTGTTAGCACCTTAAAATTCAATTGCTTAAAAGTATTGCTGAATATAATGCTATGAAGTATAAAAATGGTAGCAAAAATCATTTGTGCTAATTGAGAGACAAATATGGGAGCTGAGTTGTTGACAGATGCAAAACTGTTGTGGCTCACAGTGTCAAAGACTTAAACATATCAGATGGTTATGGCAAATTTGCTTTATCAAATCTATAAGGAAAAAAAATATTTTAAAAATATTAAAATTAGTAATGGAATGATATTGTTTCAATTCTCATTTGCAATGTTGCTAGTAGCAAAATAGATCAATAAAAAGACCTTTGATATTAAAGCAAGCTAATTCAGTAATTACCAATTTTTTTCAGGTATCTTAGTTTGTGCTAAAGTAATATTATAAAATGTTGAAATTTTATAGCATAAAAAGTTTATTTTGATTGGCTAGTAAACAGCATTTCTCAAACTAAAAAAAATAAATATAAACAACAAGGCTGATGGAAGATATAGCCAACGCCTTGCAACCAGTAATAGACAAAAAGCATAAATTATTCAGTTTAATTAGTTCATTACTGCGTTTAAGTGTCCAGGTTTATATTGTTTGGCGGTTATCAAATTTAGTTTTTTAAACTTTAATAAGTTTGTAATTTGATTGTTTATTTCTCTAATCATTTCAACTTGTACTAGTTAAATTTAGTATTTATTATTCAAGCTAAATACTTTGAGTCAACAACTTGGTCATTTTTTATATTTCTTGGGGTTACAAAAGAATTTTCAGTGTATAACTAAGCATATTGTTTTAAAATGAATCTCACTATTATGTTTTTCCTTTTTTATATTCTAAAAGTACATGGCATTTTTGCTTTAATTTCTTCTCTTCTTTTGACATCACTTTCTGGCTTTCTTCTGTAACCTGTTAGGAATTAACCGGTTAACGGTTAATCCTATAATTATGTTAGCTGCGTCATTGTTTCTGTTCTCAGTTTAAGAATTCTGACTGCTGACATCATGTTCTCACTTTAACCAATGGAATAGTGCCACAGCGCAATTACTACTGGTTCATCATATGATTGAATATTTGTCTGTCTTGCGTCGCTAGAGTTCACTTTTAGCAACGCAGTAACAAATACTGTATGGTTTATGCCCAAATGTCTGTTTGTATTACATAACCACACTGTCAATGACCTTTTGAAGAAAAATTTTCTTTGAGAAGATGATCAATTCAGCAATAATTTCTCTTAGATTAAGTTTGCTCTTTAAACAATTTACAAAACTTAACCTATTCTTTTCAATGATACTTTTTTGAGAACAACAATTGTTCAGTATCGACATTTCTATTTTCAACTTCAAAACAAAATTGGAGTGCTTTTATCATTGTTTTCAGGGCAAACTTTTGTTTTTGTAATCATCAGCCCTGTTGTTGATATTGGCTACAGTTTTATAAACTGTCTCAAAGTATCAAATGATAAAATACATAAAGAAGTAGAGGTTTTTTTGTTTTACAAAATAAATAATGTAGACTCATATGCTGTATTGAATGTTTGCATGTAAGTTGTTGACAGATTTTGGTAGTAAAAACATAAGCATGTTGAATGTTCTGCATTAACAGTATTTTGTTCATTGATTTTACTAACTTATAAATTTTATCATTCCTATTTGAATTAAACTTGTCATGAAGTTAAAATCCACAACTGACATGGACTAGTTGTACTTTTATGTAACTGCAGTTTTGGTCTGAGAAGAGATGAAAGTTTTAATAAAATCTATATTAACTTAATCCATTATAAATTTTAAAAATTACTAATTCCATAGATTCTAAAATATACTTTGGTTGTACATTCTAATGATTAAAGAAGGTGGCTAAGTGGGAATCCATTATCAATTAAAGCAGTTACTGCCAACATTCCCATGCTTCAGAAGTTTTTTTACAACAGTTAATTGCATGCCTCCAACTTTTTTGGCCAAATTTTCTTAGCAAAGGTAAACAAAAATTCTCTGTGCGCAATTTATTTTTGGTACATATTGGAGTCTGTAATGCATTTTCAACCCCTAATTATGATTCTTTTTTCATTGATGATTCAAAAAGATCTTTATAAAGTTTCCATTTTTATGATTACTTTTCTATCATTGCTGGTATATTTGTGCTTCAGTAATGCATGCATCCATTTTCACAACATTTATAAAAATGAAGGTGGTTGAGCTAGTTTTTTTCTGTACATAGTTGAGCACTTATAGGAAGACTTAAGCTATTATGGACTTGATGTTGAGAATAATGCAGTGCTTTACTAGCAACATTCAATTTATTGCTGATTGAAACTGATAGAATAATTTTGCAATCAAAACATAGCATTTTTTTCTTTTTGCTGACATGGAATAATTGTGGAAGTCTTTCATTCTCTCTATAAATCTTGGGCACAGTAGCAAGTATTTTACAGTATTACACTAACTTTTGATTACCTTTATACTTCTAGTAAATATGTAATTGTCTCTTGATAAGAAAACAAGTATACATAGTAACTTGAAGTGACAGCTTGTTGAATTCATTGATATTGTTCGACAAAGCAATGCCATAATATCCTTTGCTGGTGGAATTATGTTTTGAAGATTAATATTGTGGTTTACTGTTAGGAATCAATATATTAAAGACTATGCATATAACCAATAATAAACATCACCAGAAATCCAAAGAAGACACAAAGCCAATAATGTGTTAATCCCTATTCATATGTTGCCAAGAATGAATCTTGTTAACATAATACTATTTAAGAGCACACGCATATGAGAACACACTTATGAGAACACACTAATGAGAACATACTTATGAGAACACACTAATGAGAACGTACTTCACAAGAATACACATATAAGACTAATTAAGTCTATAGAGTTACAGTTCAATAACAGATCACGGCGAAACAGATCAGATCCTGACATTTACATAATATCTGCATTGATAGTAATTTAAAACTTCAGAAAAAAAATCTTCCATTTAGTATTGAAAGTAATAAAAAAACCACCAACAGTAATAAGACAGAAGGACGAAAACATCTTAATCTCTGTTGTACATCTCAAAAAGTGTAATCAAGAACTTTTAGAGCTTTCAACATTTAACAGTCCTTAATTTCCACTCTATCATTCCAGAGCCAAATCATATATGATTGACTTGTTGAAATTTTTTTTAATCCTCTACAGAAGCATTTTTCAAATGCTGTCAAGAGAGTGAGCTATATTGAATCCCAGTTCAATTTAGATGATGTTCATTCGGAGTTCTTTCTGCGCAATTGTTGTAATTGAATGAGTGCTTTGTTTGACACATTGAACAGCAGAGAAGAGACGAATCAGTTCCAACATCATAGTGCTTCATTTCATTTATTATTTAGTACTAATACTGTAACTTTTAAATTTACTGCAGACAAGGTTATTGGTGTTTTTACCGCCAAAAATTTAAATCATGAAACAGTAAGAAAATGTGATTATTTTTTCCTACAATCTACCATAGGAAAATTAGACTCGTTCTTATGTAATCACGAATCAATATTCTAATCGTGACTGTAAAGTTTACAATAAATATTTCATCGAAAACACAATGTTTTCAAAAGCTAAGAGGACTTCAAATATATTTCGACGGCGAGCTAAAAGTGAGGATGATGGTAGCGACAACCCAAGTTCAAATTTAGACGTCACACTCGGGGTGGAATTAAAGATTCAAAAAGTACAAAGCAAAAAATCCGGCTTAAGCTTTAATGATGATGAAGATGACGGCTTTGAAGTAAAGAAAGGAAAGCAGGGTGTAAGTTTGCTAAAGAGGAAAAGTAGCATTTTGCAGCAAGTTTTGACAGATTCGCAAAAAACAAATGACACAGCCTTGCCAACTTCGAGCTGGAAAAGTTCAACTGTCGGACTATATAGTGCTGAAGGACTTGCGCAACTCCGTAAAAGTCAACCTTTCACAATCGGAGCCACAGAGAATGTTGAAACTCGAATCTCGCATACTGACGAAGTGGGTAATGTCCGCGATCAAACTAATTCTGAGTGTGATCGTGTCGTATTCACTGGGGACGAAGCTGTATTTGTCGATGAGTACGGAGAACAGGGTGGATCACTGGATGATGTGATAGATATGAATCTCACTGAACAGTTAAAGGCGCGTGATCTTAAGATACCATCAATGAAGAAACTGAAGCTTACTGAAACAGACATCGACGGCCTGAAAGATGATGATGGATTTTTGGCCTTCGACGATTCCATTCCAAGATTTAAATCAACTTCAACATTGAAAGAGTTTTTTGGGAGCCAAAAGAGCATCCCTGACAAGGCTGATTATGACTATGATGCGCAAATGCAATGGGAACATGATCAAGCTATTCGGGGTGCTGCGATCCAATCTTCTTCCTATAAGACTGTGAAAGCACCATCTTTATCATCAGAGTTAAATGTTGATGGTATGCAGAAGTTACTAAATGAGGCTGCGCAAGCATTACTAGAAGAAGTGAAGAAGGGTGAAAGACAGCTATCAGTTTTCCATATGGAGCTTGCTACTGCACAAAAAGCTGCATCTGAAGCATCAGAAGGTGCAAAAGCATCAGGGTTATTGTTTGAAACATTCCAACACATTCGAGAGAAATTGGGTGATCTATGTGGCATGCTACGCGAAAAGGAAGACATGATTTCCCAGGTTGAAGCTGCACGGGTTAAGATTGCATCGGATGCTAAACGAAAAACTTGCTATAAATATTTAGAAGAGCAAGAGCGAAAAATTGTGAAGTTTCGACAAGAATCTCCAGGTGCAATCGAGAGTTTAGGTAACTATACTGTGCTTCCAAATGGCCCACTTGAAAATTTTACTGCATCGCAAGTATTTAAGTCAAATGAATTAGATATGGCCTTCAGATCTAAAGAGATTGAGGAAGCAGAAGATCATGTCAGTATACAAATAAATACCCTTTTAGAAGCTGCGTCTCTAGTACTTGAGGATGTTGATGAAGATGTGCGCTCGCTGTATTTAATCAAACAACTCATGGAGGATTGGAAGCGAACTTACGGCGAGCAGTACGCTCGTGCATATTGTAGTATCAGCTTACCACCTATTCTTGCACCCCTTGTCCGGCTTGAAATTCTTCGCTGGAATCCTGGCAGCGCCTCAGTATTTGGCATACCGGAGAATCAGAACATTGAAGTTGATACAATATTTGAGCATTTCGAGTGGTTTCGGGTGTATTTTGATTTTGCCACAGATATACCTACGCCGAAGGTATCTGATTTCACCCCTGATCAGGATCAAGATGTGGACCTGATACCGAAATTAATTGATTCTGCAGCATTGCCATTCCTAGCCCAGCTTATTGAGCAATCCTATAATCCTCTTTCTCAGCAGCAAACTTTGAATTTTATTGCTGCGGTCAATGAAATTTTTTTATTTGAGCCAAGTTCTGATGGGAGAAGTAGGCTACTCGAGGCCCCTCTAGAGCCCATGAGAGAGGCAGCGAATGCTATTTGTGTACCGATAATTGGACCTGTAGCTGCAAGCGGGGCAGGATTAGTTATGGCAAATGAATGTATTCAGCAAGCAATAGCATTGTATGTGAATATTTCAGCGTGGAGTAGTTTAGTTACTCCTTCTAATCTCATTCCTATTGCCTTATCGATGATTATAACGCCAAAGATTGTTCCCGCATTAGTGCGGCTATTGAAGGGTGAACCTCCTGAAGGTGCATTGGTTCTTGTAGTCGAAACTCTAGAAAAAATTGCTACAGCAATGCCTGAAAACTGGAGAAGGAGCAATCAATATTCTGATGTTTCCCGAACGATTATGGGGGTCTCTAAGCAGGCAATTGAAGCTATAACTGGACTAAGGACAGATAAAGGGAAATTAAAACTCCAGGCAGCAGCAGTGCATGAATCATTAAGGCAACTCTGATACTCAAATGCATTATATTATATTACATCAGGCTTTTCTGTTTTGAAATTCAATAGATTTATTACATAATTTGTTGGACAAGTTTTTTATAAGTGCATGAATGTAGGTTGGTTCTTGTACAGATTGTATAGCATAGGGTAAAATAAATCACTTGAGAGGCAGATTCTTTAATTTATATAATTTGAAAATTGGATGGTTGTCATGAATTCAACAATAAGTTGATTATTGTAACAAGCGGATGTTCTACGGATTCAATATTTAAAGAGTGAAAATTTGACTGAGAATCACTTCTGTGAAGGCAAGACTGGTATTGTACAATGCTGGATGAAATGTACATGTGGAGAAAACCATAATAATTTCTAAAACGTTGATAGTTCTGGATCAGTTCAGTGATTTCTCAAACTGCTTTAGAGTAAACAACTTATTGTTGAAAATGAAGTGAACCGTACTCCCTTTGCGAATGGTGAACTTTGGGTATTCATAAAATGCTGATGAAAATCATCGATTTTATTAGTAATGAGTGAATAACAATTTGAGAAAACTAAATTTTTACAAACTATGTTTCAAAGTTGAAATAGATTGTGATCACCACTACTTGCAGATATCCGTAAATCACTTATGATGTGTGACGAAGTTATAAGTTGTCGAGACAGATGCAAGGCTACGCATTGTTCTACAAGACTGATATTTAATGTGCTTCCACCTTTTATGTTAAGCCACCTTGGTAAAATAACCTTCTTGTGACAATGCAACACATGTATCGATAAGAAAAAGAGGCATTTATAGTTTTAGGTTTAAAAATTTTTATGAACGAACTAGTAGGTATATCTATATCTTAATTAGTCATAAATATTTTCTATGAAATTTGAAGTCAAAACAACGAGTTTGCCTTTACCCATGTAGTAACATCGGCAGTAGAAACAATAAAAAATCTGGAATCCTCAGCCGTTTCAATCTCAAAGTCAAACCCGAAATCATTTTTTAAAAGCGATGCTATTACACAAGATGGTGGAAGATACGGTCGAAATGAATAGACTTTTGAGTCAACATCGAGGCACTCGATTCTCAACTCAGATGTTATTGGCTTCAATGCTACAGGGCCATCGACACTTTCCAACTGCTCTTCCAAAATAGCAAGACGTATGGCAATTTGAAGTATGCATGCGATCATATCTTGACACTGTAGGATACTGCAGCGTCCAATCTCCGACCAGTTTAGAGAGTCTTTACCGAAATCAAGGAGCCTCGATTCACACTGCAATGCTAGATCATGAACGTTTATCGATGTCATATTGCTATTTCTCTTTAAAAAGGACGACAAGTTGAGGCCAGCATAGTTTATACCAGATAGAGCGGCAGTCCAGGCTCCACCTCCAGTACGTGTGCACGTATTGATTAAATCTACATATCGGGCAGCAAATTCCCCAGGATTTACTGCAGCTCCAACACCATCAGACCTGTCTATAAAATAAAAATAGTTAAGATTATAATAACTACACAACAGATCATGTTATTACAAATATATGGTATTGAGTTAAAAAGAATGGCTTTGAGTGCATATATAAACTGAAAAATGTCAACTATTAGTATTGGTTGCAAGCTCGATGCCTCTACGTAAACTCTACGTGAAACAGACTAACTATTTTAGAAAAATGTATTAGCATATTCAATTTTCAGGGTTCAATCTCGTAATTTTTATTCGTTCTCGAATTTTGCAGTGCATATAAAGTCGTTTCCTTTCGAAGATACTCAATTTATGCACTATACTAAGTCAATTCACTCATTGGTGGCCAGTAGAATCTACTGGCAGCTAGCTGGAAAGCTTGTTTAAATAAAATTATTATCTATGCTAATACATCTAAATCTTCGTATAATAGTAGCCGAAATGAGGATGACTGGCAAATAAAAGTGCTGCCGTCTTAACAAATAATAAAATATAATGCAAAAATGCCCTGATGCTTAATTTTTACGCAGCTGTAGAAAGCCACTTTTCTGTAAATGGTAATTTATTTACTACTTGCTTACAGAATAATGAGAACCCAATTTGAAATCATGGACAAGTACAACTAGTTTTAAATTAGAGATTTAGAATATGACTAAATAAGTGAAAAATAAAAAGCAGCATTTCCTATCAAGTGCTAACAGCACAGATTGATGGTATTTTTAAAATCAACAATTCAAACAAATAATGGCTCTAAATCTTGAAGTGCGTTTCTAAATTAACCTGCTCGAAAAACTAGAAATTTGGCATATAAGAAGTTGAATTAAGGTTACGTTTAATCATTTAAGTGAAATGAATTGATTTAAAAAAAAATCTCATACCAAGTTGCATAATCATTCGTTGAAATCTTGAAAGTGCCGCTTGAACTGCAGGACGTCCTGTGTTGGAAGCTTTCCCACAGACTTCTTTTTCTACAGCCCAATATGTGTATTCAGATTCAGGAATATCATTAAAATTTCCTATTTGCTTGAGAAGAGCACCAGACAAAGCGTCGTCGGCTAGAATGTTGCATTTGCGTTTCAAGCACTCCCATTCACATGATAAAAGTGCTCGATTTGTGGTAACCGAGTCTAATAGACTTGATCGCGCTAAAGTACTCTGAACACCAGCAAACTGATTTAATGCATTGCTGATTCTTAAATTTCCCAGAACAGTCAATATGAGTACGAGCAGCATTGATAAAGCGCTGCATGTGAAATGAGAATCTCACGTTGAAAATATTCATGTCCAAAAAATAAATCATAAAATAAAATTAAAAATTGAACAAGATTATTCTGACAAATTATTATTGATAAATTTAGAAAAATTTATTTTCCATGAAAATGTTTGATACTCTTAAACATAAAATGGATTATTTTTCAGCTAGCTGAATAGCGCTAGGCCAAATGTATGCCTTCTTGCAGTCCTGGAGGGCTACGAGGAAAACTAATCATTCGAAGCGGTTTTCATTGGTGCCAATCATACTTTAAGCGGCTTTAAACGTAGGTTTTGCGGAGGCATCAGTACCAGACCTCGAGAGTCATAGTAGCCCAGGACATATCCCTTTTCACTGAAATCAACATTAGGCATTGATACTTATCCAATGATCTCTTTGGTGTCTCTTCCAAATATTCCAGCTTCAAAATTGCCTAGAGAGCTGGGCTATTTACATTGCTCAATGATGATCTGAAATATAGTGCCTATGAGGAATATAAGATCAACGTAAACAGTGCACATTTGGAATTGCTTGTGAAATGCACAAATACTGGATATTTCAATTTGTGCTAGACATTTACATCTCCCGGAAATATCTCTTGAATCAGACTAATTGAATCTACACCGACTGAATATTAATCAGTGTTTTGCGTACTAACGAGATGTCTTTCGATGATAGATGTTTCCCATGGGAAAATGAGTGAAGCAGTCATGCCTCTGTTCGATGGGCCTTCAAATATTGATTGCTATCATCTATTCCTTCAAAGATCTGTTGCAAACTTTGCTTTAGGTAAATCAGTCGAGTTAGCGGACACTCTTGAAATAGCCAATTTAATATTTAAAGGCAAAATTAACGGCTCGAGGATACTATTACAGTCAACTTCTCGAATGACTTCAGTAAAAATGTTTTGCTCTTCTGCTGCAGCTAATGAAGTCAATGAGCACATTCAAAAAGAAGAAACTGCAAGACGGTTCCACTTAATAGCAAAATTTTATGAAGCTTGAAATGTTGCGTTGACGCAAGTACATGCTGTAGTAGAAAAAATTATATTTCTAACTCTTGGTTATATTTTATTGGAAGCATGTAATGTATCCTCAATAATTCAAAATAATGGTTATGTACCATTCATTTTACGTCCTCACTATACGGATTACTCTTCTATCGAGAAAAGTGCTCTTGAAGCGCATGTGGAGGAGTCGAATGTCACTACAAGACTTTGCTGTCATTTGAATCCTAATTTAGCACTTAAACTGCCCAATATCGTTGTCAGCTTCTTTCATACCCTCGGCAAAGGTACTAATTGAATTGGTGTTGATCTTCGATCTCAAAGATGATTGGAGAAAGAAAAAACCCATGCAGTCGAGAAGGTTAGGTATCTAGTTAGCAAAGCAATGCTTGTTCCAGCTAGCTTTATTTTGCCATAGAGGAATCGTAAACAAGACGTATATGTATATATCCCCTTCAGGCCTTTGACTACAGTGATAATACTAAGAAATCTTTTAGATGTACTTGGTCTACATGGTCGATGCAAATAGGTAAGAATACCATTGCCAAGACTCGTAGAAAACTGCAATGAGAGGCACATATTTTTTCCATGTGGAAAACAGTTTCTCTGCAGTACTATTGGCAAATATCATATGTTAATTGCATGTTAAAATGCAAGCATATTGAGTTGTAATTAAATGAAATGAATTATTGAATATGCTCTCACAATTTTCTTATGGAGAAAAATACGTTGAAAGGCATTAATTTTATAAAATAATTGACCTTAAAATATTTCAGCATGTTACACTTTATTTTAAAAGGTTGTCTAATCAATTGATGTTATTGTGCATTCGAATGACATATCAAGAAAGTTAGACTGTATAAAAACAAAATTGCTAGAAAAAACAATCAAGACTTTTTAAAATAAGTTAACTATTTGATAATGGGATATTGGCTTCATTTCTTTTTACAAGAATCTTTTTCATCATTTTCATGGGGAGTTCTTTTATCTTTTCTCTTGGAAAGAGAGATACAAACACTCCCAACTATCATAGCAATCTGACTAAATGAAGGCATATCCCCTTGCACAACCTGAAACGATAAATACATCAGGCAATGAAAAATAGCACCAAATAGGACATAATCACTTACATCAGCATATGTAAATCCTAGCAAAAGAAAAAAGAGGAGTGCTCCAACATATCCAGCAAATGGAAAAAACATAAGGATAGCCGAAATAATCTCAAACCTAATGTAACAAACAAGTGGGAGAATGCAAAATCAAACGAAAATGCCACTACACACGGAAAAAGCACCAAAAAAACAGTTTCTGCTTGATACTAAACATGCATTAAATAATATCACAATCCTATCATCAACTTCAAGTACTGAAACGGAGGGTATCAGCATGTCAATGGCAATTGCAGCAAACTTAATTCGGCATGTGTATAAACCATCCAAAAAGCTGTAAAGCACGTTTACAATCAAGTTTTTGTTTGCACTGGTAATTATGCAATTATCATTTTTTCAGTTAATTTCCACTAAATATTCTGTATATTTTTTCCAATAAAATATTACAGAAAATTTAATGTTTACTAGTGTTAAGTTACAATCTGGTATAAAATCGTAATACCCCCAAACAAGCACAATAATGTAAATTGTTTTTATATTTCAAATTAAAAACAAATACGAAGAAACCTACCACCCAACGAAGAGCATCGTAGATTCTGCGTCGATATGACCTAAGCCAACAAAATTCAAAATATCTCTCTGCCATATTGGCATAATATTTCTTCGAAAATTTTCTGCGTGCAAGTTGCATAGTTCTTCAGAGCACTTTAATCAAGCACGAAAATAAAGTTGAATAAACCCACAAATCCGTCTAATTTGATTACTGATCATCACCTTGGGTGCCACTCGGCAAATTCCATCAGCGAAACAGAAATAAAGAAGGAATAACTTTATCAGAAAAATTATCGTTGGATGCATCTCCAATTATTATACATACATATTTTTCAGCTTAGAAATTTTCAATGTGAAATTTTATTTTAATATTTTGATGTTCCAAAGCTTGCGATAGAATCGTTCAGCATACTTGAATCGTAACAAATTCAAAATTTCACAGCAAGATTGTAATATAATTATAGTGAATCCATGAAATCAAGTACTTTCAGAAAAGAGCGCGGCGAGATGGTTCAGAACAGCATAGATTATAATAGAAGAAGGAGTTATGGTGACCCCATTTTAAAGTATGAAATCGTTATAATTGGAGAGGCGCTTGTATTTGTACCTGATTCTATTTGCTCTGGATTAAAGGATCGAGTTCTATGGCATCTTCGCTCGTTATGTAAACCGATTCCATTTACCCAAGATTCAAAGAAATATCTGCTTCCGGATTTTGATGTCGGATTGAAATTACTTCTCGAAGATGCGTATTATAGACCCGAATCGTCCCATAAATATAGACCTAAGTATGCTACTCGTCAGACCTCTTCTGGGGACATTCCAGTGACAGGGCAACGATCGAACATGGGATCGTTTACTATTGTCCCAGGATCTGAGGTTTCCTTCATTTTTGATAACTACTCTGTCGTATTTGCGCTTGACATGAGCGCGACAATGCTGGCACAAAATAAATGGGTTTTGCCTATTGACATTTTAAAGAAAACAATAATCGACTGTCTCAAAGGATTCATTTTTCCCTGCGTAGACGGAGAAAAAGAATGTATACCAATAAATAATATCTATGTAAGTGTTGTGGCATATGCTGCTGAGCTCTGCGAAACGTGGAATTTAATTCAAGGCTATTATTTAAATATTAGAGCACTTTGCAAACTTGACAGCATTGAAGTTGGGCTTAAAGATCTAGTAGAAAAGTTGCATCGTTCAATCACCCACTATGAAAATGTTTTTTGTAGTAGGCTACCACATATTGGGAGCAGCTTCGGTATAGCAACGAATCCTACCGAGCTTGAGAATCTGATACAGGCTGGTCTGTTTTCACTCAAGTACATGCCTGAAAAGGCTGCCAAACTAATGGTAATTCTTACTGACGGGGTGGGGCTTATGCCCTCAACAAGCGCTTACGACTGTTTTCTCATGCAATTACGCCGCCAAGATATCCCTGTGCACTGTATTCATATTGATACAGAACATGGTGAATCATATGCAACTTCAGATTTCACATACATTTCTCAATTGCCTCTTGGGGTAATTCCAGACTTGGACGGGCTTTTACATACTTGCTTCGCAACAGGCGGCACATTCTTCAATTTGTCATCTCTTAGGCACTCTTTGTCAATGTCCTCAAAGGATAATGGCTCGGGTCTACAGGGAAAAAAAAGTTTTTATGAAAATTTAAATGGTAGTTCATGTGGTACCCTATCTAAATTTACTCGTTTTCAACGTAAGATGCTGGTTCGTCCATCTCCATTAAATATGTCAAATCAAGAGGATGCTATTTTTCAGGGAGATTCGATTATGACTAGCACAGCCTTTGATAATTGGAAGGATTCTTCAAGGCTTTTGCTACATGGTTCTCGCGAGTCAATGTTAAGCATCACAAACATAAATGCTACGTTAGCAAATTCAAGCAGAGGACAAGTTTTAACATATGCACTTTCAAATGTCAACATTGAAAGATTAATTGAAATGCGATGTTCTGAGGGATTTACCATTCTTGATTTGCATGCTACAAATACACCAACAGAGCCATACAGCAGTACAGATGAAAAATATGGTGGAATGCATATCACCTCGATCGCTCGAATGGGTGGCTGGGTTCGATTCCGTTTATTTTGGAAGACAAGTATCCAAATAATATATTCTTTAAAGTTCACCCCTTCTCTAATTAATAATGAGAAATCTACAGGGCTTGGGGCTGCTGCGGTGTGTATCGATGTCATTGCTGGAGCGCAGTTTATTAGAAAATGTAACGAAAGGCTATCAAACTCGTCTGCACAACAGGTGAATCCATCAAACACAGTAATATCTTTACGTAGCTTTGCCAAGGCCCTGTGCGAAGTAGATAAAATTCTGTTTCAAATTTGCAATATTTCTGCATCCTTCTTACCTCACATTTCTGCCATAGATTCTCGTTCTGCTAGCAAGTACACAAAACTGGGGCGCATGAGCACATTGGACTGGCATCGCTGGTTTCATGTCGTATCTAGTGAGGTAGTTCTGAGAGACGATTGCTTGGTGATGCATCATTGTCATGTAAAGTCTGATTCATTTTTGACTGATCACTCGCGTACATTTGGTGAATGTGACCATAGAGGAAATGGGATGATTGATAATAATGTAGGCAGTTTGAAATTTGCAGAAGATCTACTGATGCCTGCATGCAGAGAGTGGTGCACCAGCCCTCTTGGACAGAAAGGACTGTATCTAAAACTTTTTCCATCAATGAATAGTTTGGTTGATAAAGAAAATTCGAAGTTGGACATCCCACAAAGCTCAGATTGCTTTGCATTATTGAAAGTATGTTGGAGGGGATATCATCTTGCTATTCTCCACTTAGCATGTTTCGGAATTAGCACAACCGGAAGAATTCAACTACTTCAAGAGTTGATGCACGTAATCAACTCTCAAAACTTTTCGTGTTTAAGCGTTGGTTTCTTGGGGCCTATCGATAGTGAGGAAGGTGTTTCAGAAATAGGCAAATGTCTGTCAGGTTTAAAGAAAAAATTTGAATTTCAGCTGCTTCGAGGTACTGGGCCAGACACGGATCAACATATTAGTGCAAGATTGCTTAATAAATTTGCTTGCACTTATCTTCTCCAACGCTCTTGGCTGTGGTCTTTTGCTGGGAAAACTGGCAGCGAAGAGTATAAAAGAGTGCTATGTGCATTAGCTCATGCTCGTCAACTCGATGGGTTTGTTATTATGAATATGACAGACAGCGGTGTTCTTATTGTAAAAGGAATAGATATCGAAATGGAGAAAGAAAAATCAGTCGGAGTACATCATGCACTTGTGCAATATCGTATATTTACGACCTCTACTGGTTTATTAGGTACTGAAATGTATATGGAACCTCAAAATGGGTTCATATGCACCGGAAATGTTACTGGAAATTTGCAGTACTGGACCACTACTGACTTTTTTGACTTGCTCTGGAGATATATTTACGCAGTTGACCTTTGTTTGTTTAGTGCTTTTTCTAGCTTTGCTGCCATAAAAGAACTGTGCGTCAGAAGCGATCTCGGTGATTGTTGTGTTGAGAAAAAAGAAGAATGTAATGTAAATGAAGGGGGGGATGAGTCATCAGTTCGAGTACCTCTTTCTTTACTTCATCTTCTCGTTCAAGCTGAAGCCCAAGAGATTTCACTTCCAATGTTCCATTTTCCAAGTCGTAACCATGATAAGGGTGTTGCAAACCAGCCACCGCTTCTCTGTGCGACATGTAATTACCACAGAAATGTGTCTACTGCAGAAAATGCCCATGTCTCTTTTCGAGATTCTTTACATGATTGTAATGCAAATTTTAAGTTGTATGGGATGATTCGGGAGGCTTTGGAAAAAACAAATACTGCAGAAGTTCACTGGCAGTTTAGCTTTCATGGCACACCAGATACAGCAATGTATCCTGACACTCATAAGCCATTGCCACTTCCTCTCTTCCATGGGAAATTTGGAAGCTTGCCAGACTCCTACGTACGTAGCGGTCGTTGGTTTTCCCAGCATTTGAAATCCGATGCATTGCTACTCACATTCTTGCCAGCTTATGAAAATTGGGTAGCAATGGCTACTTGGAATTTGGACAGTAATGCTGACGAGCATTCGAGAGACGAATGGGACATTAGGAATTCACCACGCGCAACTTTTCTTCCAGAAGACATCATTGAAGAAGATAGAACACGACTGCGTTCTCAAAGTCTTTATGAGGATGAAAAAGATTCCAGTAAAGACTCTTATCATTATAATCGAAGTGCTCAACGTAGTACTTATGTGCGCTCAAATAGCAGTGCTAATCCCAGTGATTGCTGCGATCCTGGAGATGTGCCCTCTTTATCAATAGGTATATTTGTATTTCTCGTTGGTCCAGATGCTTTCAAGCTGGAAACTCAAGCTCTTGGTGAATTTCATTCTATCAGAAATGCTCTACTTGGCGATGAACGAAGTTATGGAAAGATTAATCTTTCTCATACGAATGGCTCGTTGAAAGTTGGGAGTACTCTGGATGAGTTCCGGAATGAACTTCAAGCGCTTCATTCTTTTAATTTTTCTCAAGCAGCATATGCCACTCTTAGGACCGGAGGGGTGCTTTGTAATGCCGATCTTACCTCAGCCTTAAATGTTTGTGTAGAAGAGGAATTAAAAGTAGACATGACAATTTTGAGGCAAGTTAAAGAGATTTCGATGAGAGAAAACTTCTATCGAGACGAAATGATTGCAAATGGACCAAATAGCAATATTGGAAATGTATTTGAAGACTTTTTTTGCGCAGTACCAGGCAGCGATATGTTCATTTATTGTAGAGATAACAGCACATTTCACAAGATTTTTCTAGAGCAATGCGAAAATATGCATGAAGATTCCGATGATGAATACTACGTAGGTAAAGAAGATACGTTTTTGGAGAAGTTTGCACATATCGATGTTGGAAATATGCAACCCGAGAATGATGATTCCAATTCTCCACCTAATGAGTTGTTTTCACCCAAATCACCTTTATTTGTTAGGTTCGAATGTCGTCATATTGTAGTAGGAGGAACTGAAGAGAGTGCTAGGACTTTAGTAGTAAGTAGCCGACGTGATCGCAGTCTTTCAGATGCACTGTTAGCTTATGTACCAGAATCTCAGCCACCTAAAGAACCTCACAAACACAACTTTTTGCTTCCTGGTTGCAGCTGGAAAGGTATGGTCATGTCCCACCTATACATCATTTTGATAAAATTTCCACAAGAAAAGATTAACAGTGGTAGCATGAGCAACTGCAACTCGAGCTCTAACTTGACAACTGCAACCCAAACAAAGGGAAATCAAAATCAAAGCTGCAAACTTAACGATTTAGTTCCTATGCTTCTTATTCGGCGGCTTAATATTTTCATGTCAGCAGAAATTTTGATTTCTTTAATGCATGTACCGGTGGTCACAGAGAGTTCATTGCAACTCGTATGCAGGAGCATGGCAGCTTTACAGCCACCAGATGTATCAAAATACCGAATTCCATTGCGTTTTGTTCTAGACGGCTCGCGACCACATGAGATTCAAATGGAGTTCATAGATCATGTTAGGACTCTGTTTATTGAGCAGCTTGAAGCAGATGATGTCATAACTTTCTGTAGGCACGGACAAATCTTTTACGTTGCTCAGGATTCACATTGCCAAGCGCTTGGTATCTCTAATATTGATTCAGTGCCATATTGGGCTGTGTTTACACTTTCCCGCAAGGAGTTCGATGACTGCGAAGAAAAGTTGCCTAAATGTGTGGTGGTTCCGCCATCAAACGATAAAGCGCTGAAGCTTGAAGGTTTAGGGTCTCAATATTTTTATATTTCTGTATGTATCATGGTGCACCACCCTCGGGGGTCTGCTTTATATGAACAAAAACAAGAGCTTATGAACCACATTACCAGTAGAATACATGCAGTTTCATGTAAAACCAATACCCTTTTACTTCTTAACCATCTGCATGAAACGCACTGTGCCAGTGAACTTTTAATACCAGCAGAACTCAATAGCCAAGAATTGACTGACATTCGTGATGATGATAGTATGTTTTTCTCTTCTGGTCAGTTTTCTTGTCAGCTTCAATATTCTAGACGATTTCCACTTAATTACAGACTTCAGGCAAGTGTGCTTCCCACATTAGATGCTGATACTCTTCACCCGTTCAAAATAACTAACAGGCACCACTTTTATGTTTACCGAGAAAGTCATGGTGCTGTGTGTTACATGAAGATCAACGAAGTAGCATCCACTAGTTCAACATCTGATAGTTCTTTTTCTCTCGAAGAGAACCCCAAAAGTCTCCTCCTGGCTGTGTATGGCATGCACCGTGTTGGAGCTGACATCACTGTAAATCTCACTCGTCTGTTAGATGGAAAACTGGCAGAGTTCAGTCGAGTGATGCTTTCTGGCTTGCTTGCTCGAAATCCCCAGTTTCAGCTATCGAATGCAGATGTTGATTTCATTAAAGGTCAAACGGACATAGCAGGTAGAAGTGCAGATGGCACTGGACATTACTGCAGCTACGTATTAATTCCAAATGACATCGAAGATATATTCTTGTATGCAATGTATCTTCGTCAGGTGCTCTGTTCTTGCGAACTTATCCATGTACTTCATTTGGCAGGACCAACAACAATAGACTTTCGGCGATCCCCACATTTGGAAAGGGCATCCTCCTTAGGATCTTGCTCGTCTGCGCGTACTATTAAGCATTCTCCAGGGCTACAGGCTACTGATTTTTCCAATGTGCACCCTGCCTGGGTCCCTGGCATGAGAATTACCTACCCAGAAAATGATGCTACAGTTGTCAGTCCAATTTTTTTCGGCACTAAAAAAAGAGAATTTGTGGAATTTTGTGCTGCCGACATGACATTTTATTACAACTTAAGTAGACATATGCCGGGATCATTACGTACTCTCCCATTTGCAAGACAAATTGGAGAAGGGATTGCGATTATTTCTATATCTCCTTTACCATCCATTAATGGCACTAACCCTTGGATAGTCCCCACCGGATTTTCTCAAATTGTCCAACCTGATAAAGCTTTACAAGAGAGCATAGAACTTGAGGAGGATTATATTATGGATGGGAATACACGATTTGAGATTGAAATTCATTCATGCGGAAACTTGAACAAGGCTCAAATGCTATTGTTGCTCAAGCATTACTTTTGCCAAGCAATGCTAGATTATCGCATTGAGAGAGCATTGATGCATAACAAAAATTTATACTCTGGTTTAGATTATTCGCATAAGAATGTTCTTCTGCCTAAACTAGTATCTGCTCTGGGAGAAATGATGCTATCCAATATGTCTAAAGAGAGCTATACTATATCTCATGTATCCCTCTCGGAATTTGTTCCATTGTGGCTTATGCCCAAATTAGTGGAAGAAATATCGACTGAGCTCTTGCATATTCACCTTTCCGCTGACAGTAAAATTCAAACCTTGAGAGGTTCATTTGAGAGTTCAAATGTGGAATCTAATCTTGAGCGAGTGTGCACTTACTATCCGACTAAAAATTCCAGCTTTGTGGTAGTGCTGGGTATGGATTTTGACCGCTTGAAAATAAATGATCCTGCTTTACGTTTCAGGCACCGCAATAGAAGTACTCCAGGTAGTATTTCAAACTTGCCCCATGGAGATATTGAGCGTGATTTGATGCTTTTTCCTTCGATTGATCTTTGTGGAGTTCCCTTCACTAATGCCAGTGAAAATTGGCTTCAGCATTTACGGAGACGAGGTTGGATGATGGCTGTAGAGCTGTTGCCCACACGCCAACGACTTATTTCTTACAATATACACCCTACCTTCGTTCAGGTAAAAAAAAAATATATATATATATATATTGTTCTAAATTTTTAACACTGAATTAAAAACCCTAGAGCCCCATTGTTAAAGATTCGTGCTAAGTGTCAAATTAAGTGGAAAATGAATTTGGAGTACTTATTGAATGTCACCGAAATATGCGTAAAGTCATGTGAATCCTTTGAAGCTAAGTGAATTCATAATTGACATTTTTAAATGCAAGTTTCTTCTTTAAACATGGATTTGGTGATGCTGCCATTTTGATAGCGCATTCAACTTGAAAAGCTCAAAAATTCAAGATTATATTTTCTTTCCAGAAATAGATGCAAAAAATCATTCTGACCAGTCATTTCTGGTATTGCTGGTTGAAGTAAATGAGCTCTCACAAGAATCTAAGAACAGGCCCAATTGGATATAATTCAGCCATTTTGACATTGCTATTCATATTAAATATCTAATTTAAAGGTCAAATATTCTAATAACAAAACCCATAAGAAAGTTCATGAGTATAGTAAAAGATTCAGAACACGACAATCCTCATGCTACACAAATATAATCTATACTGTCATTGAAGGGATCGAAAATCTTTCTGCCCACCAGCAACACAAAATTTGAAAAACTATTCTTTTAAAGATAATTACACATTTACCTTTTACATGGAGGCAGATTGTTGGTCGCACCACATTGATGCAATAATGAGCTCTGCCAAAATAAAAAATTTTTTTCAATAAATATAAGTAATATCAATATTTTTGTTTGAGATTGAATTTTTAGGGAGGAGAGGTAGGAAGGGTTTTTCTCTCCTTCGATTACTCTGATTCAGCTGAACTTTCGAATTAATTTAAAAATTAACAAATTTTCTAACCAGTTTAGAAATGAATTGCTGACTTTAATTCCGACTGCAATTGTTTGTTGCAATCAATTCTTTTGATTTTCTTATTCTTATGCAGAAATCGCACGAGGCCCTTATCCGCATCTTAACTTCTATGCGCTTTCAACGCTTTGCTTTGGAAGGCTTAGTTCATTATGAGCTTTGCCTTTTTGACCAATATCCCACGCACTGCTCTTCTCTGAAGCAAAATGTCCTCGTGTATGAAACAAGCGGTGCAAGAGCTGGTTCTACAGGTGTATTTGCATCTGCCAGTGAATTTTGGCTTGCACCTATGTCCATCAGACAACTTGTACATCTACCTCTGGACTCGGCTGCACATTCACCGCCAAGTAGCAGCACCCAGGACACTGTTCGGCTATCATCTTCAGTGCAAAGTAGCTTTTCCTACCAGCTGCAGCAACATAGCTCACCTCAAAAAAATAGTCCTCTTATAGGGCAGATTTCATTGTCTGGTAGAGAGATGCTTTTACAAAGTCACCAGTCAAGTTCTAGGAATTCATTAGGTTCTGCCAATGCAGCTTTGATTGCTGCGAGAGACCGAGCTAGGGGTGTACTCTCAACAAGTACCGGAAGTATAAAACCTCTGAGTATTGATATATTGAACAATCTTAAGAGGCATGCTGTTCTTGACAATATAAATAGTCAATATAGGAAGGAGGACAGGCATGAGACTGTCGGAAAATCGAAAGTTGAACATGGAAAAGTATCAAGTTCATCAGATAGAGAGCAGGGTAGTAATTTGTCTCATGTTCTAGACAAGACTGAGCATGTTGTACAATTTAAAGAACAAGCTATTCGATTTCAAAAGGCATTTAAAAATGTACCGCCAGTAAGATGGAGACATCATTTGAAAGACCTTCGTAATATTCCCAAAGACATGGCTTTTAGAAAAATTAGCGTGTTAAAGAGTCAAGTTGAGGAGGCACTTAAGATTACAGATTGCGATGAAATTGCTATGGACAGTCGATGCGCAGAATGGACTTGGGCATGGAAGCAGCGTGCTCAATGGGAAAAGGGCGAACTGGATAAAAATCCTACAGTGCGAATCAATACTATATCCTCCTTAGAGAATAACAGTTCTACAATGAAGACTACATCTGATCTGCAGAGCAATGCTTTTGCAAATAGCGCACGCATTGCAGCTGCGCTGAAAAATTCAAGATTGGTATATTCCTCTGTGGAGCTTTTGATTCGTCCCGAGCCGTATGAAGCCAAAACAACTCTGCCCGATATTGACCCATCTGGAATTGAAAATCTTGGAGGAAACGAGCTGAGCTTCCTTCAAAAACTGAGCAGAAGCACATTTACACAAAGTGAAGGTGGCCGAAGTCGGTGTAAAAGTGTGTCTGGAAATAATAGTGACTTGTCCCATTCACCAGAACTACTAAAAAGTTATCAGCATAACCGATCCAATAGTACGATAATATCAGCTTTTAATGTGCACCAGCAGAATGTAAATACTGATTTGAAACCTAAAATTTCAAGTTCGCTTAGAAGACAATTAATTATTCCCAGCCCGGCTAACATTGGATTGCAGGAAAGCGATGACATTGATGACTCGAGTCCAACTGTAAATAAAACAGAACTTCCGAGGCATTTCTCGAAAATTTATGGTGCATTTCTTGTTGAAAAGTTGAAGTTTGAGTGCGTAGAACTTTGTTCTCGTTCTGCTGAAAGAGAATGCTCATTCAATGAAAATATTTTGATTTCAAGCGCAATTTTCACCCGTGCTATACCCTTTAGTAAGAGCTTTTTCATACTTCAGTTAAAGGTATATGCCAAGTCACATTTAGATAGATCGCCAGTTTTTGCGCAGCTACAGCTTCATCTTGCTGACTGCTTTCTCTATAGTCAAAAATCTTTTGAAGAATCCTTTGATGAAATCGAAAGTCAGAGACGTGAATGCTGTGCAATGAATTTTCCCACAACTTCTACATTTTGCTGGGGAGAAACGCAGACCATGAAGCAGCTGCTTCCTATCGTAATGCAAGACACAATAACTAGCCTTCAATTGCAAGCGCATATTGATGATTTTTCCATAGAGTACATTCATGCCGAGCTTAATAAGGCACTCAACCATCCAAATATTATGAAATCTGAGTCACTTCGATTGTCTGGCAAATGGGTTACGAATCGACTTCATGAGCTTATGCAAAAGGGCGGCTATACCCAGGACAATGATGATTTTGGGCAGATTAGTATGACTGCTGGCACTCTCCACAGCTTTTCTCATTTTCATCATCAGCTTCATTTGCCATCACACATGGATAATTACAAGCGCAAAATCGATCTAGCCTTAGTGTTGAACTTAGCAGCAGAAAGCTCAGCTGAGGCATGCCACTTCCTCTACTTTTCAAAGAAGGATCATCTACTTGTTGGCAAAATCATGGCAAGTGTGCTTTCTGAAGTTCAACCTTCTATACTCTCTGAAGCTATAGAGAAATGTACTATTTTGATTGGTCCATCAAAAAGCTCATTGTGTGAGGATAAAGCTTTAGAGGTATGGATACTTTCTAAGCGCGCGGTACAAGCACAAAATGCTAAAAATTCTTGCCTCCATTTTAGAAAGAGTCCTGCACTTCGCGAAGTATCTCTACAAGTTTCTAGATTCATTTCAAATTCACTGGAAGCTGCAATGCGGCAGTGTGTACTTGATTTTTTGCAGAGAAAGTGTACGTCCATACTGCTAAAGTGGGGGAAATTTTCAATTGATGATTCGGATATGAATCCAAGTGCCGAAGATGATACGTTAACAAAGACAGATTTATCTACGTTTCTTGAACTCTCTCATAAGAAATCTATTAAGACATTGAATCTTCAACGCACTAATATCCTTGCTACTGGACTAGGTGCAGAGTGGAAAAAATGGATGCAACACATTGTAAATCGCGATACTTTTTCTACCATTTCTCTGGAAAATAGTACTTCTCGTTCAATATTGGTCGGCCCTACTCAGACTTTACTTACGTCATCTTGTGCTTCTGATTTCTTTATTTGGGCTGCGGCAAGTAAGCAGAACGATGCATGTACGGTGTCCATCCTGTGGAACGACAAAATTTTTGACATGACTGAAACAAACTGGCACATTGTGTCCGGTTTTGCTTACCAACTGTTGTACTGGGCTTGGAGAGACGAACTACTTCCTCCATCTTGGCCCACCTTCGAAAGCAAATTATATTTATAAATTGCATTTTTCTGATTGCAATATAGAGATTTTATATGATTGAATGTAATTAAATGCAGTAGGCTTTGTCTTTTCGTAAACCACAGTTTATTTAGGTGTATCGATATATGTCAGACTTCTGCCCGTGAACAAAGCAGTACATTCGAAATGCACATCTTTGTCGTCTTATTAAGGAACAAAATCTTTTTTCGTGCCTTTTTCATCTTTTTTAAGAACTTTTTAAATCGAGTCAACTTTCACAATTTATGGATAAAACAAATCAACTTTCTGAATTCTTAAAATTACTTAAATTATACATTTATTTGTAACGATTTTTTTCAATTTTAAATATTAGTTTAATAGAATCAACATGTTCTAATCATAAAAATTACCTTAAATTTTTTGTTTACTGGAAACCTTTGTAGGTAAGTGAGTCTTCCTGGTTTCAAGTTTCAACGGGTAAACTAAAATTTTGTACTGCATTGATATAGGCTTCTTTGATGAGCATACAGGTTCTTCAAGTATAAAATAACATTGGTGAATGTATATTATATTGCATCTTACATTTAAGAAATAATTTATATGCAATAAAGCAAATATCATATTATTCCTCAAACATATAATATTGCTTTATTCAAGAAATGCCGATTTTGAACTATTTGTACTAGTGCCATTTTTTAAATTTGGCTTGAATTTAGAATAACTTCGTTTAATTCTGCATTATTTTTGCAAAATTTGTAATGATAACAAATATATGCCTAGCACTGGTATAAATACTGTAGAATCCTGATTTGATATTTACTGCCAATATTACTGTTACATGTAGGAAACAATAAAACTTTACTAAGATGAAACTACCAAAAGATATGCAAAAAATAGAATGAAAATCTAGATCCAAGGCTCTGTTATTTGTACAATTGATTCTGGGACTATAGCTCTCACTTGTGCATTGAATCTATAATGGCTATTAAACTCCTTTTATATGATGAAACCATGATGCAACAGGTTTTACATTGTCCTTTTAACAAACTATCTCGTTGATAACTTTAGAGCTGACCTGGAGCATGTACATGTTGAGTTTAAATATTCTAAGAGTGTCATTGTTTTAGCACATCATCAAAACAAGAACTGAAGCATCTAGAAATGTTGTTTAATTTGCTATTCTTAAATCAAATGCAAGCCTCACATCTTTTTTTCATTAAGTTTGAGTGCGGATACTTAAACACTGGCAAATACATGTTAATTTCTTATATTCCACAAGTCAAACAATATAAATGCATCACATGAATGCACATTGATGCATGCATGTAGCTATTGAACTCATTTTGTATGATGAAACCAGTCATGAGCTTCAGCAGATAATATTAAAGAAATATTGAGTTTATGCTTAATACTTGAAAAGATTTTGTCATTGGGACATGGGAGTGCAGCAAAAAGAGTACCAGAAGACTAAACTAATTATTTGATTTCTACTCTTAATTACAAGAAGAATGGGCACCCCATTGTCAGGATCTAATATGTTTTCGCCGTGTATTGTTTATTTGTCTACGATTCTTTCAGGGATTTGTGATTATATCGATTTAATTCGGTTTGTATGTGCAAGCTTAGGTTGATAATGTTGACGAGATTCACTCTTGTCAACACATGAATTAAGATTAATGGAAAAGTATTGAACGTGTAGTATTTCAGTGTTATATTGTTCTGGTTTTATGATTTACACTTCATACGATTCGTTAGTCTTGACACCCATCCTATTGCACAAGCAAGTAATGATAATACCAAAAGTAGTCCTACTTTCATTTGGTCAATCTGCTTTTGGTTCAGGAGAAAAATATCTACTGATATCAGTGAAACTAAAAAATTGATTGATGGAAACCAAGCCAAATAAGGAGACCTCGCTATGTTCAAGCGATGCATAAGTTTCTTGTGTAGCTTAAATGGATATTTGCCTCCACATCAACTTCATTATTTCAACGAGTTTGGTCGATTGATTTTGGAAATATATTTTCTTCTGGTTCAAACACGAACCGTTACGATCTTAACATCCACATAAATACTCAAAGATCTTTCAGGACTTGCCCCGAAACGCGCAACAAATTGCCAAAACCTTCCTCTTCCTTGCCGCTTCTGGAACTAACTGCCGACCACTGGGAACTATAATCCGTTTATTCCAAGTTAACTTTGCGACTGCAGTGATATTTGTCCTTTTGATAGCCCCCCCTAGCCCGTACAATCTAGTTCTCAATTCTCATGAGCGATGCGTAAAATGGATTTACTACGAATTCTTGCAACGACACTACTTCTATTCTCGTTTTCAGCTTCAGTTGATGAAGATGCTATTGCTGATTCGAAATTAAATGCGCAAGGACCTAATGATCAAAGTGATGTTCTTGACGCGTTCTTTAATTCTAACTCTAATGCTATTCTCCTCACTGAACGTGTAAGTTTAGTCAATGTTAGCAATGACAAAGGCGATCATTTTTTTGACTATGCATCTTCTCATCCAATATCGCATCAGATTGTCAAGACTCCAGATAGCCTCGACCACTTAGATACCGTATTGGACCCTATTACTCCTGACGCGTCAATTGAGCAGAATTCTGCAGCCAAGCAACCAATTTTGGATTTAGAGAAAAATATTGACGCAGGCCTAGAGATGGATAACTCTAATCTCGAAGCCCACAATCGTAAGGAAACGACCCAATATTCCTACGCTGACGAAAGCGAGGGCACCACTCGTCAAGGCAGCGTAGTAAGGAGAGATGATTTCACGCGAATAAGTATTTCGGAATTAGAAATGATCTTTCAGCGAATTGCACAATTGGAATCCTTACAAGAGAAAAGTAAACTTGAAAATTCGAGATTAGCCGATATCGACAATTCAGATTCTCTACTCGATGTGTTAAGCGAACAAGTGAAGCGATACGTGGTCACACGCCTCACACCTAAAACAGATAGAGAATGCACATTTAATTTTTCTCGGATGCGCTGCGAACCAAAGTGTGAATGTAAATTTGATTTTCAGCTAGGCGATTACTGGCCAACACGTATGTGTCGGAAAATTCCTGACTTTTTGAAGGTGAGTTTTATACTTGAAAAGATATTTATTCACATGTAGCTTATGGCTGAAAAAAAATCGAATCAATTGTGTCTACTAAATAGATCATATTAAGACACAATGGCAGGCTTAGAGGCATCATCTCCACAGTTTTTCATAAACTTCATTCACAATTGCAGCCATCAAATGTCAGCCTTCGAGTTTGTTTAAACCTCCAGTTTTACCATTAGCAGTTATCCATTATATTTTTAAATTTTTTCCTTTTATATTGTGGTTAGTTATTTGCAAAGTTAAAACATTTAGTACAAAATAATTGTTTTTCTCAAAAAATTTCTCGACGCATTAAACATTCGATTTATTATATTTCCTGTCCATTGATGCTCTGTAATATTTTTTATAATTTTATTATCTTCAAGCCATTGTGCAATGATATAAAAATTGTTTGTAAAATTTATATTGAACTATTTTATCATGAAGAAATCCACTGAGCCTACTGCCATCCTAGCATAAATATACTTGTCTTAATTATTCATTTTGATTTTCTATGCTTTCTGCCCGTATTTACAAAATATTTAGTTTGTATATGTTATAATGCTGTAAGGCTCATTCATACGCTCTATTCATTTTTAATCAAATATATTTGCATTTAATTTTTACAAATTGACATTTTAAAAGTTGAAACATAAAAGTCTGAACTTTTCATCTTGAAAATTGTAATATTTGGGCTTGGTAAGATAAACTGGACTGCACTTTGAGTATTGCCATCTACAATTTCACCAAAAAATATTTCATTTTTTATTCTGCGTTGGCTATACATAATTAACAATATTCACTGGAACTTTCTTGTCTGATTTTATCCATTGGTATATATGCATATAGATCTATATGTATTGTAAACTTTGGATATAGCAAATCTGTTAGGATCGCATAATTAATTTATAATTTCCTAAAATTTGAAGCTGCACTTGCCACAATATATTTTTGTAATATATTTGGTATAAGTGAAAATTTGCTCGAGGCAAATTCATTGTATCCAAAGTTTCTACACTAGGAGATTTCATTTTTTCAAGAAATCGTAATTATTTCTTCTATAGGATCCAAAGTGCTCACCAGAAAGAGAAGATGCCTCAGACGACCCAGTTTTCCGCCGGCTAAGAGAAAAAGTGCAAAAAATGGTGAAAAAAGTAGTACGCACATATCGTGAAAACTTAGCCGCGCCTACAGATTCAGATTGCAAATTCGATTTACTTCGATTTCGTTGTTTGCCTGATGATATCTGCGCATATCGGTTTAAAATGTTCGATCTAACGCCATCTCAATCCTGTAGGCTTAGAAAAAATTCTAATTTCGAAGGATTTACGGACCAAGAAGATTTTGAATTTGAGTAGTTGCGAGGCCGTTCGTTTTTATGAAAAAATGTCGACCAATTTTGGCCGTGCCTACTGTTGGGTTTATAGAGCCACCGATTCGGTTAGTCGAATACGCGGATTTACTGAACATCTGTATCCTGTAATTTTTTTATTCGGTTCATTTGTATCGCTGGTAGAAGGGTATAATGGGACTGTTTTTTTTTATTCGCCATTCTTTTTTACTTTTAAAACCATCTCAATTCAGCATTTAAGGTTTCTAAATGTATTCTGCTTTAGTCTAATGTAAGAAAAAGTAACACCGTAAAATAGAAAAAAAATTATGTTGAATTTTGTCCTTTAGTTTCTAATGTACAACCTTACCAATGAACCAGTGCTCCATGAATCTAAGCAGAAAAGAATTGGACAAAGCATTAGAAAAATAAGGAAATACAAGTCCTTAAGCTATGAATAATTTTAGTGCACCTTCTATTACTGGTCTGGTGCATTATTAGCATCAGCTGCATTTTTCCTATTGACATTGTTCATTTGTCTTCAAAAATCAAAATTTCATTACAAAAATGAGCTGAATTTAATTTTGCACAGCACTCATTTTTTCATTGACAGCCAGCCCGTTTCCACTTCGTTTATAGCTCATAAATTCAAGACAGAAGTAGTTGGATATGTATCAATAGAATTACTCAGAATAAGCTCCGTTTGATTTCCATGAGCCTCAAGCAGGGGACAACATTCAATGAGTCTTAAGTAAAGATTGCTTTAAGTACAAGCGAAAAGATAATTTTTAGGAACAACGCAAACAGAGTTGTTTTCATGAGAAACAAAAAGGAGGCATAGCGTTTTTCATATTTGACCAAGGTAATTTGTTCCTAGTTTTGTTGAGAATTCAAGATGTCTTTTACGTAGCAAAATTGAAATTCTGCTAAAATATTGCTGTAAGCAAGTACAAATACTGCTGGGGTGGCCATAAATTTATCAATGCTTCGCCTACTGCCACAGTTTGTTATTGTATTATTATTGAATTCCTATATGTTATATTCAATAATGTATTACTCATTTTTTCTAATCAATGCATACAAGTACAACAAAATATTTACCATGAAAGTAAAGGGAAAATTATTGAACTACTAAACAGTCATGTGAACTCATATTTTTAGCTGAGCCTAAAAATTAAGGGGCCAAAGTTTAAAATGTTAATTAAAATAAACAGTCCTGGTTTCTAAATTTTAGCTTGATAGTTCAAAATAACCAATTTGCAGCACAGCAAGATGAAAAAAAATATATAGTTTTATCTAAACATACATGATGCAAGTTTACATGCATACATGAATGACTAGCATTGAATAAATAATATGAAACTTGTCCATTGAAGCAGTTGGTAACTTATTTAATCATATTTATTGCTTCCTTTATTAATAACATAAAATCACATCAAAATCAATTGGGCCAATGCAACTTCCTATATATTGGACTAGGAAAAAGATAGAAGGGAGATATCTTGAAGTCTTATTAATGACACGAAAAGTAGAACATGTTCACATTGTAAATGACTGGAATGCTTCTTCTATATCACATTGAAATAGTTTTGAACATATATTTAGATTTATACAAATTTTTAGGCTCTAAGTATTCAAAGGCCAGTGTCATGGTCTGCTGGCATTTCTGTAAACTGCCAAAACAGTTGAGCTTTCTTTTTAACCCCTGTGCTATTCTTGCAGTGACAGTATGGCTGCTGAAAGTTTGAATTTTTATGATTATTATTAAAGCGTAGTAGCAAGGGCATTTTAATTATTCGGAGTTCACTGCAAATTAAAGTCTTCGAATGATATTTAACTTTCAAGACGATTTTACCACACTTTTCTATTTATTGACCATTTGGGAAAGGTTGGTTAAGTCTATTACTTATTTGTATAAATATCCGCACTGAATTTCTATTTGCCCGGAAACATTATCCCGGAAATTTTTATATTTTTTGTCTTCAAAATTTCAATTACCTATGGAAAGAAATCTAATCCTCTTTTTCTCTATAACTGGATTTGAATCTATAATTATAAAAGCCGAAGCCTTATGTTTGTTGACTTGTATCAGAGAGCTGCGGCTAGTTATGAAGTTGCGATTTCGGCATACAGTGAGCGCACTGAGTATGGACTCCAGCCATCGACTCCTTTCATTGATCTGTTCAATGTCGATATCCAAGAAAAACTATTGTCAGCTGGAAGCCTTACTTATATAATTATTGCGATATCTCTATATCTCCATATGCAGGTATGTTCCTCTGCAATATTGTTTTGGGTTGGTATTTCTCTTTAATGATATTTAATTTCATTCGTTAATACGCAAATATTAGATGATTCATTTAAAACTGGCTAGGCATATCGTTTTGAATCTTTATTTTTATGATGGATGCTTCGCGTATTTTTCAACAGTGGCGTTGTAATAATTTTCATATGAGTTAACAAATTTGATTATACGTTCTAACTTCTTTATTTATACTTTATAAGCATGCTTTCTTCACGTACTGTTCTTGATCCATAATTAGAAAAGTATTTCTTATGTAAAATATAATAATTAATGCAATTGTGCTTACCAAAGAGAAAAATCTTACGTGAACATTATCATCTGAGTCTAGGTCATTGCATGTATGGTTATCGTATAAAAATATAATTAGCACAATAGCAGAATTGTTTTAATTGCTTTGATGTACATTTTAATTCAGTATGCAAGATTTTCAAAAGGCTGCATTGAATTAATTTAGTGCTTTTTGTTTTGCAATAATAGCGATTACACTTCCTTATGCAGAGTACTTGGTCGTTTTCTATTCAGAATCCCACCACTTCTAATATACTCTAAATCAGTTTATTGCACTGAATTTTTCAATAACTGTGCCAGTGCCATATTTTTTCAGATAAAATGTGTCGGTTATAGAATCATTTGAATTTTGGTAAACAAATTTTTCAAACTATCTCAAACGTTGCATGTTTTAGTAGAATTTGGTTTCCCAGTCTCTTGATATTTTTTGCCTCACTTAGCCCATTAATTCTCATCATTTCCTTTGTGCATTATCATCTCATTTTTCCAGTAGAGTTCTAGAAACTATCTCTAGAAAGTTAACTAATGTCTTTTCTAAATTCTTCATTTCAATGAAATCCGCAGATCTATTCGTTAAAGGGCATAAACATATATTTTGTTGCCATTTTCTGATGTACTTGTACTGCAAAAAATACAAATCTCTATAGTTGTTAATTCTACTCTGCAGTAAAATTTGCACCACACAATGCATAAGCTGATATCAGGTAAGTGCTATTTGAATAATACTGCAGTCATTTTCATCAAGTCTTCTTATAAAAACATACGTCTAAATTACTCAAAACTTTCAGGCAAGGAACAAGCCGTACAAAATTAAGAAGCTCATGATGCTCTATAACATAGTAAATGTTTTGCTGTCTCTATATGTTGCATCTGGCATAATCACACTGAAGTTGCGCAGCACAGGGGGCCTTGATAGATTACTTCGAGAAGGGCTAGTATGTACTCGGCTAGACACTAGTCCAGAGGGACATCAGATGGCGCATTTATTTGTGGTTTTCTTCTTGCAGAAATTCTTAGAATTCCTCGATACACTTTTTTTTGTTCTTCGTCGAAGCTTTCGACAAGTAACATTCCTTCACTTGTTTCATCACTCCTCGATTACTGTTATTGTTGGAAGCGTATTGCCATTCTCATTTAGCGACGATATGTATCTGCCAATACTGATGAATAGCATGACGCATGTGTTGCTTTACACGCATTACATTCTAACAGGCCTCGGAATGCATGCATGGTGGAGTAAATATCTTACAAGTCTGCAGGTAATTCTTTGGATACAAATCCAGTCGAAATTCCATAAACTGATACTGTCAGTTGCATCAAATATTATCAGTTACTCGAATATATCTCGGATTGGAGATATTAGTTCATGCCACATTTAAAGTTTGTGGTATGATAAAGCTATCAAATGATGGAATGGATCGTTCATATAATATCAACTCTATATAAAGAACATAACACCATCTTCCACCGAATATAAAGCATACAAATTTTCAGATTCATTGAGCGATGACTCTTCAGCTATACTTTCAATCAGTGTAATAATAACGATCCTTTTTTATGATACATTGAGCTCGATGGAGTATGAAATTTGGTAGGTGCTATATTCGGTAGAGTTTGGTGGCACATCTCTCTAATCGCTTCACTCAGGCTTCCATGCTCTGTTGCGGTTAATTTTTTTACTCAACCAATTTATTAATACTATCAAAATATATATGTATAGTAAATTATTTTGTGATTGACTTCAAGAAAATATATCTTTCATTACGTTGCTAATGATTTTGAAAGGCTTTACACAAAACATAATGATAGTAAAATTGCTTATATTGGCGCTATTTTTATTGTAATATAGACACAGCTTCTTGTAGCTAGTGGGTATGTATTTGACTCAATAAATAACCGACCCACGATTGGTGCAAGTGAAATTTAAAAGAATAGTATTTAGCATAAGCATTTGGATGTCAAAATCAAACGAATCCTACTTCAATCAAAATCAAGGCATGATTAAAATTATTTAATTATTCTGATTACAGAAATCCGATGATTCATTGCTTTATCCATTTCAAATTTTGATAAAACTAGTTGCAGTATAGGATGTCTGTGGTTGATTGATATTGTTCAGTTTACTGTTGTTTTGTTATATTTAAACTTGGCAGAAAACTGTACTGAGCTTATTCTCCCACGAAAAAATGTTCCCCCCTCAGAAAGAGATAATGACATAGATAAATCACTGGATTCGTTGTTATATTTGCTTCAATATATCTATATATCTATTGCTCTACCAATGCTTAAACTTGAAGATCTTAAACTTTTGTATATGTTCATATGTATAATTTGTGTGCCCAGCTAGGTCAATTTGCCTTGATATTTTTGCAAAGCTGTGTGACCCTCTATATGGGGCCAGATTGCGGTAGTCCAGATTTTGTTAAAGTGCTACTCATCATATACATGGGATCCATGCTGCTGCTTTTCGGAGTATTCTTTACTCAGAAATATATACTAAAGGTATGGCAAAAATGCGAAATAAACGCAAATTACTTATCCAACATGCGCACTATTTGAATTTTCTTATCGGATATAGTGAATCTGTTGGCATCACTGAATGAATTACGTTTATCAGAACTTTGCTGTATTTAAAGATCTAGTGCAGAACGTGACACAATTGGCTTCACTGTTATAATTGAGATTTTAATGAAATTTGTGCTAGAATTTTTGAAAATGATGTTTTTAATTTGTGATGTCAATGGTTTAAAATAATTTGATATGTGTACTTCAGATGGATGCTGCCGATATGTGTGGAGTTATTAAAAGCATAGAGCCTAGCGGCAATGGAGTAGCAGCTAGCTGGCATGGTAATGTTAAGCTCGATGAAAAAGGGGGAGGGCAAGTTTATCTACCAAAAAGGAAAGTAGCATACAGTATATTCTCTATTGAGTTCACACTTTTTTCTTATTTAACAGATTTTGTCCGTGTACGCCACTAAAAAATGTGAACATCATTTTTGTGCACAGCAAAAATTTACTTTATATATAATATATTTTAGCAGTATAAAGGCTAAAAATTAGTTCTACCGGGACCGAGTTTTCAGTATTGAACTTGAAGGAATTATTAATTTTTTCAAGATTACTAATTTATTAAGTTTGATGATTCTGCTGCCATAAAAATAAGCATAAAAAATAAACGATTTTACAGTATATTGATGAAGATGATATTAACGATAATACAATTGGTATTCCATATACTGCTACCATCAGTTACACCAATATCTATCAGTTAATCGAATACATCGGATTAGCAATAGTGAAATAAACCAGCAAAGGAAGGTCGGCAGAGCGGTAAGCTATCAGAAATAGAATATAATCATGGAGCAAACCATCGATTTACAGAGTTTCAACTGTAGGCTAAATATTTTTGTGTTCATTTATTGCAGTTTCCACACTTCTCCTGAGCATAAAATGTACTGCTATCAGCTTACTCCTATAGGCTTGCCCATGCCATCGCTACACGTCAGCGGGGAAATTTCACCTATGATGGGGGGGTACCGATTCTCTATTTCAGGGGGAGAAAGCAGGTGCTTGGTCTCTTGGCAAGTGGCAAGCATTCAAGTTGACGACCGAGTTCCGAATTGAAGTGTTTGTTGACTTAAAGATTCGAATACATTTACGCAAATTTTCTTGTGAAATTTAAAAGAAAAGTACATTAAATTTTTTAATTGTTTCATTTTTGCGTTTTTTTCGGTGATGCACTCGTATATGACTGGAACATTAATTTTTTGACGTTGCCTGCTATGCTTTTTTTAGCTGATTAGGTGGGGCTAGTGTAAGGGCTTAATTTGCTAGTCATTTATCCGTTAAATTATCATTTTTCCCAGCTCCACAAGAAGTATTCAGCTTTTCATGCCCTGGACAATGGAGTTGACGAAAATTTTTGAACTTTGTAAAGGACCTTTTCCTTTTGCACATGTATAGACTTGCATATTTACACTGCTTGACCAGATTTTGCAATATTTTACTCTCTAATTACTATGAAAACTTCATGTAATTGAAATACTTCAACTCCAATAGCCCTTTGCCCATGAAAATGCTGTTCAATAATATATTCATGCCCCGGGATACTGCAATGCAGTTGAAGTAATGTCAACTTCAATGAAAGACCTTTGTTAAAATGTTATTGATCAGATGTTACTCTGGCGTTGTTGTTACTGGATGGAAATAATCTTATTGTTGATGGACTCTTTTTACTACCATGTTAGTGGATGTATTACATTATCGAACCTTTAAAGCAATACTGGATTTTCATCCAGTAGTGATGAATGTTACTGATGATGATACTCGCTTCCAGTAAAGCTCTATTGCGTTAAATCAGGGTATGTTGTGCTAAATTTGTCTTGGTAATTTAATCCCCAGAGTCTTTTTAAAAATTTAACAGTATTTATTTATATCATGTTTTCCATTTCTTTTCTGGCTTGCCACGTGTAACGAGGTAGTATTCATGATTTTGACATGTCTTGTTGATGACAATTATTCTGCCCCCCCCCCCTTGAAGTGGTTCTCCTAATAGTATCCTCGCTTTACTTCCGTACATCACCTTATTAAAAAATGCAGAAGAAAGTATTGATATTTACCTGAACTCAAAGTTTAGATTTATTTACAATATAACAAAAAGAGGAAAAAAACAAAACAATTAAAAAAAGTAATTTTTAAAAATTGTTCATTTTCAAGAAATATTATGCATTCATATCGCAGAAAAACGAAAGAATTCTATATAATATGAATATTTTATCTCTCTTTTTCTATGTATATTTATATGTACTTACTAAAAATTCATAGACATTCATTGAACATCATCCATGTCAACTGTTCCAGAGTTGGACATAAGCTCTGATGGAGTTTTACCCTCTTCAGTGGATGTATATTTATTAATCATTTGCAGTAGAACATTATTCATTCCAGCCTTCAAGTTGCTCGCAGCTCTTTCATCGACATGATTCAATGATTCCTGCAACGATCTTTTTGCCTCAACATTCCAACTCCAGTCGTAGCTACCATCCAAATTTCTTTTCGGGAGCTTTTCTAGGGTAGAAAATGCCTCCTCCAGCATAAATGCACTTTTTTGAAGACGGCTCGTAATGAGAGAAAATGCGCTAGGTGCCTGGTAGACAACACCTTCTAAAATGTAGTAAACTCCTCGCACCTTGGCAAAGGGATAGTTTTTACAATGAAAAATAAAAGATTCTTTTTTTCTCAGAACAAATCGTCATTATTCCCGTTTGACAAATAAATCATTCTATTTCGGAAGATTGGAAAATAAGCTAATATTTTTCTGGAGATCGATAATAAATAACTCTTTTGGGGAAGATTGACAAATAAATTATTATTTTCCTTGGCATCGGCAAAAAAATAATTGAAATATTTAAAAAAATAGAAATTAGTGGAGTTTGAAACGAACTTTTATGCATTTTTCTGGGAGAAAAGATATTCTGTTAATGATCTTAAAAAACTGAAGAAAAAAGTTCTGTTAAATATGCTGTCCTGGTTGATTGTTAGCATTCGTAATGCTGCCATTCAACATGATGTCAATAAACATGAGTAAAATTTATATTTCACATTAAAAATCTCCAGAAAACTTTTTTATTTTCAGTTTATTTTTGGGTTTTGACAAAAAAATAATTTCACCTTTTTGTAAAATATATAATAATTTTGAACACAGTATCCTTTCCCAAGGCTTTTAGAATGAGTGAATGAAAAGACTATGAAGAGGCAAGTCGACAAAAGCCTGCCAAGTAAATAAGGTTTTTCCTTCTAAATTGCATCTATACTATTGTAAATATGCATTGCAAGTAATTTGGAAAATAATAAATATAATTCTGAAATATATTTATGTTTCGGATCTCAGTGAATAGTATCGAAATAAACAGTTTTTACTTTTCTACAAAAAAAATTAATTTTACAATTATTGCTAGTATTAGTTTCTTGCCATATGATATCGTAATTATCGATTCTTGATATGCTATGCAGCAATTATTCAATTGCAATACAATTATTACTACGGGCTTTTCGTAAATAACACATGCACCATTTTTTAGACAAGTTGAAATATAAAAAATATTTGGTAAATCGTTCGTAGAGAGGGCTTTAAAGCTAACCTCAACTTGAGTACGGCTCTTCCGGTACAGCTTCTTAATAATGAACAAGTTTTGTGGTTCAACGTTGGTTCCTCTATCAGTCGAACTCAAATTCGGCATGGATTCTTCGGTGACATATTCAACGCCCGTCATATTTTTCAAGGCGATGTTGGGATCCAAGCCCTGCATACGACATTGCTCGTTGTTACATGATCTACTGTAGAAAGGGCTGAGGGCGAAGTAATCCAATACTGTTTCTAAGCGGAGGGGAAAGCATCGTAACCACATGGTATCTTGAAATGAAATTTGCGTCTGATCCTCGATTTCGTCGGATGCATCGTAGCCTTTGGTTGCTTGCTGCAATGACATTAATGTCAGGACTTTCCAGTCAATCACTGGTTTTACGCTAGGTCTAACTCGTTTATTTTTTACATATAAAAATTTCTCAAGATAATTTTTCTTTTTCTCTTTTTGTGAACTGACTACATCTGCCAAAGACTGCTAAAATCATTTCTTCCCATTATTAAACCACTCAAAAATTTCTTACTCTTCATATATATTGAAGGTATGGCTCGTTTCTGTGGCTTTACACTACATGATATTACGCAAAGCAGATGAAGTCTTTATCTGCGTCTAATGGTTAGATAGATTTGTGGAAATTTCCGAGAAGTGCTCTTTCTCCTTTTTTGCTAAATGAAATGCATTCTACAGGACGAAAGATATATAATATCTCTATGGTGAAATATAATCTAGACAGTAGTCTCCTTAGAGGTTGCACTTTTAAAGCACTCAGGAGCTTCCATAGCCTACCGAATCATCTAAATAAAATAAAGGTCTTATGGTCGATATTCCTTGTTGGTGCGTCAATTACTGTTTCTGCAACGAATTTTGACACAGAATGTAGTACGCCAACGCGAGAAGACTCTCGCTCAGTTATGTGGCCTAACAAAGAGCGACCGAAGAGTGGAGGCATAAAAATATTTTCTGGCAATGCCAATCCTCCACTGGCCAAAGAGATCGCATCCTATCTTGGTATAAAATTAGGCAACGTAACAGTAAGTCACTTTCCCGATGGCGAAATAAATTTGATGGTCCACGAAAATGTACGTGGCAAAGACGTTTACATCGTTCAACCTACATGCTTTCCCGTTAATGATAACCTAGTTGAACTATTGCTGATGATTTCAACAATGAGACGAGCTAGTGCTAGGCGAATTACTGCTATCGTATCATATTATGGATATGCACGGCAAGATCAAAAATTGACAGCTCGCGTCCCGATCGCAGCAGCCGATGTAGCAAGGCTTATTGAAGCAATGGGAGTGGATCGAGTGGTTGCAGTTGATCTGCATTCTGGTCAGATTCAGGTTCGTTTATTGCTATCAACATCTAAGTTTCGTGTCACCTAACTTCTCTCTTGCACACTAGGGATTTTTTGGACCACGAGTACCCGTTGATAATTTGGATGGAGGAATTATTGGCATAGGGTGAGTATTAAATTGAATATAGCTGACAATATTATTATAAATTTAAGATCATTTCATACTTAATTATTAGTTAGTTTTTGGGTCAAGTTATTAAGATGACTAGCACTCCCTACTCTTTAAGGAGTTTTTTCTCTTCGAATTTCATGAAAGATAGTGAGCGAAAATTAGGATAATAAATTCCAACTTAAGATGCATTAACAATTTTCTGTTGTTCATGCATATTTAAAACTGTCTAAAGCAATGATGCGAGCAGCTTCTGAAACCATCTATGCATTAGTCCTTTTTATTATTAGGCGAGCATCGCAAGTAACTTTCTGATTTAGTTCTCTGTGTACGTATTGTGGTTTTTTGCTTTTTATTCGATTCATTGCATGCTATCTGATAAAATATCAAAACTGCTGTATTGGTATTGGCAGTGACCTGAATTTTCATAGGATGATTCTGAAATGAGTACTATGCCAGGGCTATTTCAGTAGTTCTTATTCATTTCAACTGTTCGATTTGATTTTTCTCGCAAAAATATTTGTTTTTACTGAATAACTTCCGTTTCACAAAGCTTTTTATTACAAGTTGCGAATTAATTATTTACTGTTTCATGTATGTCCAATAATTAGAGAAATCATATTTTTTTGCTAGTACCTTTGGTTCTAGTTCTGCTACTCACCTTGCAATTCCTTTAAGACTAGCTCAAGAGTCTATTAGTCTTGCTAATAAGAATTATATTATCTTACATTTTTTTCCATTTTTTAAACTAAACTCTACTTTGGTTCAGCTATTTTGGCGATAAAGATTTGCACAATCCGGTTGTAGTATCCCCTGATGCCAGAGGTGTCTTCAGGGCAAAAAGTTTTCGAGAAGGGCTAGCAGCGAAATACGATATTGATTCTGGTCTTGCAATGATTGTGAAGGAACGTTCTAGAACAAATGAGATGGAGCGCATGGACTTAGTCGGCAATGTGGCAGATTCCGATTGCATAGTTGTGCTAGATATGATTGACACTGCTGGTACGCTGTGCAAGGCTGCTGAAGTCTTAAAGTCCAATGGTGCTAGAAGAGTATTTGCTTTTGCATCGCACGGCCTGTTTAATGGCCCTGCATGTGAGCGTATAATGGAGTCGTCTTTAGATGAAGTGGTCGTTCTGAATACTGTACCCTTGCCGAGATCTTGTATAAACAATGAACGCATTCTTCAGCTCAGTGTAGCACATCTCATCGCTCAGGCAATTTTCAACATACATAATAAGAAGTCAATATCTGCACTGTTCAAATAAATATGAATATATATAAATGTTTATTTGTTTTGTTTCATGCATATTCTCGTCTGTGAATTATGTCCAAATTTCACTATCATAGATATTTTTCTATAGGATACATAGGTGAAAATAGTTGTAAATGACTCTCCGCAATATGGATTCATTTCAGATAAATTAAATTATGGTACCTAAAATTCAAAATTTATTTTTTTGATAATTCAAATAAACTTTGTTGGAGAAAATCGTCAACTTTACAGCGCCCTGAAGTTATCTCTATAAATTCATTGAGTCCAACATCATCACCTTGGTTAGGTCATGTAAGAAAGCTTAGACATGGATTGAGTCAATGAGACAACGTTCACCTAGGCACTGAATAATGAAATAGATATTCAAGTTATGTAACAAGGCTAAGCACTCAACATTTTTTTAAGTACTTTGATTATCACCTGCCTATGCATTAAAACTTGTTTCGGCATATAAGACTCCTATTGGGATTGCCCTCCATGATATCAAAGCAGTTGACCAAATTTATAGCTCCTTCTTAGACATGTAGCATTCTGAACATCCTTTGAAAACATTCCTGCTCAAATGCTTCAGGCACATTGTACAGACTCAAAAAAGACATACCATCTATAGAGTCTATAAGACTCGATGATTCATTCATAGTATGAATTTAGTGTAGTGGAAATGAGAGTTTATTGCACATTATTCAAAGATAAACTAATATCTTAGGATAAGACTGCTCAATGATGCAAAAGAGGACAGTAAATACAAAGATGAAAGCTAGACGCTCAATAGTGCAATGCTAACAATTGATAAATGATGCACGGGAACAATTTTTGACAGCATTCATGTATTAAAACATGGTAACACGTAAGAATCTCAAAAGCGCACAATATATTTTAGTCAAGACTGCTAAGTTGGGAATTTTTCTGAAAGCATGTAACATGCTCGTAGCAAATGTTAATCTCATTTTAAAAAGTGGAAAAAATTTGTATCGAAAAGTTCAGGCATGTTGCCATTTGGCGTTTAAAGTTGTAGTCAAAAGTTGCAACCCACATTGCTAAGATCACATAAAAATTCTGTAATTGCATAGAAGAAATGTTACAAAGAGCTGCATAGATTAAATAGATCTGACCAAGCTGTTAATATGTAACATTCAAGTGTTGGTGACTAGCCAAGTTTCTGCTGCCAAGAATCTCTATGCTGAATTATTTTTCTCTTTCACACTTTCTTTGGTAACATCTTAAATATGTATTTTCCTTGACATATTGTGTTTACTCTTTCTTTAATCTGACAAAATCATTAACCTCTTACCACTGTGCATTATTTACAGTGTTAGCAGTAATCTGATCATTAGATTAGATGAGTGCACCAAAATATTTATAATAAATTCAAATGGAAACTGCACACAGCAAAGCTGAATTTCTTGTGCATGAGCTTTTTTTGTGAAAAATTTTAATGCACCAAACATTGCCATTTTCATATTGCCTCTATTGCAGCAATCAAAGAGAAAAGTTTATATTTCATTATTTATAATGCAAAGAAATGAAAAATCTCCAAGTAAAATGTAATCATTTTTAAACTACTGTGGTGGCAATCTACATTAACGCAACTTAAGAGTAGAACTTCATTTACTTTTAAGCAAATATTTTTGACGGTTGTGCTAGTAATGATTCTTTGTTGCGTAGATTCAGGGACATTAGAGCAAAATCTTCTCCCTATTATTGTGGTTAGAAATACGCATATGGTCTCAAAACTTATTTAAGATAATAAATGAGGACCAGATAGATGGTGATTTAATTTTGAATAGTAATTGCTACTAAAAAAGTTGCAGCAATTTTTTTATTTAGGTTAGTGAGTAGCCAAGATAGCTTATCTTTCATTTGATTGCATAAAAATTGGTCCAGCTACAACTAATACATAAGCTCTTCATATCCAGAAGATATGATCATTCATATTTATCATAGTGCTTGACAATTAAACAACATCTACCAGATAGTCTTCTGCAAGCCTTGTAGAAAACTATTATATTTTGAAAAATGAATTTTTGGATCTTTTCAAAATAATGTTTCTTAGTAACATACATTTTGAGGTAATTTTAAAAAAAAGTACTATAAAGCCGTGTACTTTTTATCTGGTTATGTCATTTTCGATTTACTGGCCGATTAATATTTTTAGGTGATATAATATTAGATTTTTTTGAAGTGCTAGGTTATATGCTTGCAATATGATGAAATCTGCCACTGCGAATCATAATTTCTTTGAAATTTAGTATGAAAGGATTTAGCATCATAATGTTTGCAACTCTATCAATGTCAGCATTAGCATTCGTGAACAGAGCATCGATGCACCGTGTATCAAATTTCAGTGCAATGCGAATGACTCAAACTGGCATATACGAAAATATTTCGCAACAAATGAAGGTGAACTGTCCTTCTATTAAAAAATAAATATACTCTACTGATTTCTCGAGATTCTATTTAAAAGACAGCAATGAAAGCTAAAGAAGCCGATAAACTTGCAGCATTAAGGAACATTCGTGCGGCGTTTCTAAAGGAAACAAAAGCGGTAGGTAATTTTTTGGCATTCAGTTATCCAATTTTACATACTTTAGAATCTGAATTGAAATTATTTTAATTAATTTATTGTATATGTCATAAGTTTTTTTACTAATCAACAGTACTACATAGTTTTTATGCTACCAATTCAAACACGTATCAGTCTTTGTAAAAAAAACTATTTTTTTCTTCTATACATTTTTTTACGTTGACAAATAAGTATAGGGGTAAAAATGTAGTTTATTATGACAAAGTACATGAAAATTTTGCAAATGTAAATACGTTACTAAGAATAAATGTCTTTATGACTATTCAACTCATATTGAGTTTATTTATGATGAAAGGTTTATCATCAAAAACTATACTAGTACCAATATGGGTATATGACCCATTTTTTTTTAAATATTGGGAAGGCAATGTATGCATATATATATATATTGAATTCGAAAGCTTTATCTTATTAAATGCTGTTTTGTAAACAGGAAGGAGTGGGAGATACCCTGCCCGATGATAAGTGTTTAGTAGTTTTACGTAAATTAAGCAAGGTTGGTCATTATATTGACAAGTCATGAATAACTTGTGCTTAAAAATGCTTACACTTCAAATGTATCACTCTCTACTTTCAATTTACATAAGTTCTGCAAGTGTTTTAAGCCTGTCTTGGATGCTTTATTATTATAAAGGCCAATTTTGCAAGTAGAAAATTAGCTTTTTTTCATGCCATGAAGAATATTTGGTGCAAATGTGAATTTCCATAAAAATTTGGTTACATTTGAAACTACTTGAAATTCTTCTGTTTAAAAAAATTGTAATTTTAACCGATCTCCTGCGCTGCCTTTATCATTCTTTAGTAATTTTTTTAACATTGAATATAACAGAGATTTATAGCATTTGAGTCAACTATTTGTTTTCATATGTGTAAATTTTCTCTCAAAATGACACAAAATAGTCCAAATGACGATTGGATTACTTTCTTCTTCTTAGATGAGAATAGAAAGCATAGAAATGTATGAAAAGGCTGGAAGGCAAGAATTGGTGGAGAAGGAAAAGGCAGAGCTAGATTTGATTAATTCTTTTTTGCCTCGTCTTGCTGATGAAACTATCGTTCGTCAGTGGGCGCAGGCTGCCATAGAGAGCATAGGGGCTAAAGGGACCTCTGACATGGGAAAGGTACTACATAAAACTTGATGGAACAAATTTGCTTTATCATATTCTACCTAGATCTAATCAGTGAAAAGGCATATGGTGCTAAGTTCAGCTTCAGAATTTTTGAATATTACGGATTGATTTGGCAGTCCAACAGATTCGTTACATTTTATGATTATTTATAAAATATTTTCAAGTAAATAAGTAATCAGGGTTAAGTTTTTGTAAAGAATCGTATTAGGGCTGCAATACTGCACAGTGTGATATCTGTTACAGCGTCCTACCAACTTTTTATGGGTATAAAACATGTTATGTCCTACATTCAATACTTTGAAAAATAATTGCCAATGCACTAAAATTTATAAGTGTCTCTTACAGGGTAAGCCTGTAACTTTCTTTTCGAAAATATTGAAATTTACTTTTCAGTAAAAATGAGCGTTTCTTAAGTTTTCTGAAGTTCGTATTTCAAAGTTACGCTTAAAATTTACTCTGATGGACAATAACTTGAGTATCATCAAAGCAACTCAACATTTTATGTCAAGTAATCAAATTTTAAATGCAACTTGAACATTCACCACATCGACAATTTCTTGCAGTATTGTACACTTGTAATCTAGCACAACGAGAGAAATTTCTCTATTTTTAGATGCTTTTAAATAATCTTGCTATTTTACGTGTAGGTTATGGGAAAATTGATTGGAGCACATAAGGAAGAATTAGATGGAAAAATGGCGCAAAAAGTTGTTACAGAATTATTAAAAGATGCTTCGAAAGCCTGACTATAATGCTTTACCTTCGCTCGCTCTCAAATCAATGTGGAAGTATTTTTTCTTCACTATTATATGAGATTATTTATGCCCATGCATTTATTACAATTAATTGCTGCAACGATGAAAAATGATATGTTTTAGCTATTAACCTCAATTTTCTAGATTTCACTATACGTTGCGACTCAAAATCCTTGCAAGTTTTCAGCTGCAACTTATAGAAGTTGTACTTTGCAGTCTCATAGTTTCATGAATTAGCACCGAGGAAACTCCACATATGTGAAATTGAAATTAAATTTTTAAGGATATTATCGATTTGAACTACAAAGCTCCTAGCAGCATAAAAAATGGGTTTCTTAGAGTGAGTACTCCAGACTTCAAGGTTTCAAGATTTCAATTAAAATTTCTTGTGCTGATATATTATTAGCTGCAATTCATAGTGACAGATGTCAATTCCAATACAATTGTATTAGAGCGATTTAGGAAGCTTAGAAATAGTAATTGATGAGAAACTAAAGGTAAAAAAGACCAGAGACAGGAGATATAAATAGTATTTAGAAATATGAACGAAAGACCGAGAGTGACGTAAAAGTAAGAACAAAAAATATGGGATGAACCTTTGCTCTAAAAATGAATGGCGAGCATCAGTGAATAATATAAAAGTTTACATGTAGATCTAGTATTGTACATTATTTGTCGTAGCTAGTATATTCCAACATAGTTTCTGCACCCTGATAAATAGCAATGGACTACTATGTTCATTTTGCTGAAATGAAAATCAGCTACATTTAATTCTATAAAGATTCTCACTAGTCATGTATCAAGCAACAGTACTCTAGCAGTATAGAGAACTCAGTAATATTCTAGCGTGACTATACGCGACATCGAGTTCCCAATGATAGTAGTGCTAAAATTCTGCAATAGAAGTAAGTTTGAATATATTATACCAAACAGCAAATAATCCATTTCCAAGTTTAAACCTATTGCGTAATAATCATATTTGACCATGCTCATTACTAAATGATGGCCAGATATTTCATTGATTTTAAAGCGATATTTTGCTGCAATCGTAAAAAATTTTACGATATTTATTTTTTTGATAAAAAGTAACAGGACCATTCATGAACATTCACGACATTACTCTAGCTGCGTACATTCCATTCATTAAATTATCAACATAAAGATCAAATATTATTTACAATCATGAAACTATGCCAATCGCTTTTGCTCACCTCAATACTTACTGTTCTCGTGTCATCACTAAGTTGGTTTCCGACAAAGAATGTATCTCGTTTTGGTTCTAGGCACTCAATGAAGGTTGCTTCGCAAATTCATTTATTAAATGCAGTATCATACGAAAGCGATATAGAAAATATCGATGTTTTCGATGATAATGAATTCAGTGACGAAGTCATGTTGTCTACATCGTTTATTGTTGAAGAAGTTGACGCTGGACAGCGGATTGACGCGTTTCTTTCAAGTAAAATTGACAATCAAAGCAGAACATATTTTGGCGATTTATGTTCGGACAATCGGGTAAAGGTTGATGGCAGCATAATTAAGAAGTCCCACAAAGTTGCTTCTGGACAATTGGTGTCCATTAGTTTAGATATGCTCACTGAGCTTATTCCAAAACCTGAAAATATCAAACTCGATATTTTATACGAAGATTCGGAAATGCTTGCAATTTCTAAGCCTCCTGGGATGGTAGTCCATCCTGCGCCAGGAAACTGGAACGGAACTTTCGTAAATGCTTTACTATATCACCTTAGTGAAAGTGATAGGGAGTCATGGACAAATCGCAATGATATACGCCCCGGAGTTGTTCATCGATTAGATAAAGGAACTTCTGGGGTGCTATTGGCAGCTAAGAACTCAATCATTCAAGTAATTATGCTTTCATTATCATCTTTTGTGCATCTGAGAGAAAGAAAAGAATCTTATGGAGCAGCAACATTTCTGGCCCAATTTTGAAGAATTTGTTTTTCTAATTGTTATGGGGTTTGGTTCTTTCCAATCCATTTGTAAGTTAAAAAATATTGTGATGTCATCATTAGAGCATTCATAATATTTTTAAGTCGTAGACTCATGCAAGGAATTTTCAAAAGGAATATTAATTGCTGTTAATTTTTCCAACTTCCAAATGTAAAATAAATTTGGCTACGTAAAAACTAGTACATATTATAATATTTATGTTATCCTTCATTTATATTGATGCAGAAAAATCTGTCCCAGCTCTTTCAAGACCGAGCCATTACCAAAACTTATTTGGCTGTATGCGCAGGGAACCCAGGAAAAAATGTCACTATTAATTTTCCAATCGGAAGGCATGCTGTAAATCGCCAGAAAATGGTTGCAATTACAGATATCCAGCCTGAAGTGAAGGCTCGCAATGCTGTATCATATGTCGAAACTCTGGCTTTTGATGGAAGTCTTAGTGTTATTTCCGTGCGCATTGAAACGGGTCGAACTCATCAAATTAGAGTTCACATGCAGGTAAATGTTTCATAATTTTTTAATATACAGCAGAATACTGTTTGAATATTTAAATAAATTTTAGGCTTTTTTAGGCTAGCTGTGCAGATGATACCCTTGATTTTGATTTTCCTATCTTTCCTAATTTTAAATTCAAGGCAATGTAGTACTTTAATCGAACCATAAAAGTTGATTATTTTTACTATAGTACTAATATGTAACACCTTGCTAATTCATTACAAGAATGTACTTTTTAATCACAAGATTTTATTGTACTATAATTATCATGAAGCCTAGTGTCATCTTAGTTTACGTGTTACTCGTTGGCTAATTAGCATTTCATTGATAAATATTTCAAAAGAATAATTAACAGGATACTTAAGTTGCATGCAGGAGATGCACAAAAACTGATACTGTCGATGATGCCAAAAATTATCAGGTAATCGAATGCATCGAAATCCTTAGGGATACTAGCAAATGAAGTTGGTGGAGCGGTAACGCTATCAAATAATAAATATCATTTAGTAGATCATCGATGTACAGAATAGCAATTGTATGTTAAAGCAGATATTTTATCATTCCATATTTTGAATTGATAGAATCGTCGAACTCCAGTAGTTGGAGATAGCTTATATGGGAATCGGGATTGGAATCGCAGGCTTTTGAAACGAGGGATAAGTCGACCATTACTTCATGCTCAGCAGCTCAAATTCGTGCATCCACGTACTGGTGAAAAGATTCAAATATCAGCTCCACTTCCTGAAGACATGGCGAGAATTGTACTGAGCATATATCCTAAAGCAGCTGATGAGCACCCAAGCTGGTTTGGGCCTCTATTTACTTCTGCTGACAGTTTAATTATAGATTTACGTGCAGAAGCAGATAATGTAGATAGTGAGGTTGCAGTTGGTGAAATGTCAGATTGGTACACTTGATATTTGTCATGACTTTCTATGTATTATATGATACTACATAAAAATGAATAAGAAATAGCGGATTTGTGGCATTGAATTATTGTTTTAGAAGCATTTCGCGGCAATGTGATGAAAAAATAAATCAATCACCATGGATAGATGCAATGTAGGGTACCACTTAGAGTTTCATTTATGTGGCTCACGTTTCACGGAAATATAATCTAAAATACCCTTTCGAGTTGATTTATTGAATCTGAACTTCTCACTTTGTTCAGTCCATAAAATCATTCTTGAGATATCTGTAATTGCAACCTGAAGTAATACGCTGATGAACTGAAAAAAAATCTCGTTCAATGGTTTTGTATATGTCATTTTTTATTATTGATAGCATCAAACCAAAAAAAATCATTGTCTAAAAGGGCATGCATACAAAGCCAAAGAATTGGCCTTGCACTCAAGCCAGCAAAGGAACAATTGCATGCGGGTAGTTTGATGGGGTAGTCATTTCATAAAAAGAAACTAAGGCACACAAGAGTACAATCAGGTTTGTATTAGAGTGATCATATCTCTTTGGTTTCAAGTTATGTTTAGCTCAGTGATGAGGGATTGAATCTTGCTATTGCCACTGAACATAGCAGCATCCCAAAATATAACTTCCGTGACCTCAATACTGTTCTTTTTGCCATATTTTAGCATAAAAAGAAAGAATATACAGAACAATATTTAATGCATATTTTTAAGATATACAGCTCATAGGTTAGGATGCTATTACTGCAACCAATTCAAAATAGCCTATCCTCACAAAACAATATCTAAAATTTTGAGCAAATACATTAATAAGCTACTTGTTCATTGTTACAAATACTAGAAAATAGCTGTAGATATTTCCGCTCGGAACAAAATTGTAATGTTGAATCTCATTTAATGATGAGTAGAAGGAGCTACTGAAGCAACTTTGTGAGGAAAAGGTGCACATCTTTATAGATTTCATTGCTCTTTGTGCCAGAAAAGGATGTCACAATTCCGCGACGTTCATAATGATCTTTTAATGCACTGGCAGTGGATTCGTACTTTTCCAGTCTTGCAGCAACAACCTTAAGCGAAAATACACAAAAGATTGAGTTATAATAATTAAATTGACAGGATATACCTAAATAACGAATTCGCAAGTATCTTGCCTAAAGTGATGAATTTTGCATTTCTGATTTCGAAATGTTAATTTTTTATTTCGATTTCCGAAAAATTCGGATTTTGTCATTATTTCAGCATGCACCATTTAGTGGCTTCAATTTTTTTATAAAATTCATTTTTCCGAGTGCAACTCATGTTACGAATGTTAAGGTAAACAAGTTGAATAGTTGCATCCTAATATTAGCGGATGTCATAGTTTCACCTTCATGGGATGTACAAAAATGTCCACTACTAAGAAGGTCAGCATGCAATTATCCCAAAAAGAATAATATGAAGAAATATCATACTACTGATTAATAAAGAACGTGCGTTTGACTCTTGCAGTATTGGTACAAAATTTTAGTCAATCCGGGCCAGAGGCACATATATATATATATATTTAAATATTATTTATCTTAAGAGTCTAATATATTGGCATAAAAAATATTTATTCATAAATTGTGTCCTTGGCACCAATATAAGTCGAATAGGATAATGAATGCAACATTTAAGATAGGCATTATAAAGAATCAGGTCATTGCTCTATTTGAATATACAACAAAAAATGCAAATAATTGTTGTGGGGTAACTTTATCATTAACTTTGAGTCAACCTATCTTTTGTGTCAACAAAAAGTTGTAATTGTATTCCATAACTTTATATTGGATATATAAAAATACCTCTGGTTTGTCGTCATTGCGCCGAATTAGCTTCTCCCCAGTTACATCATCAAGTCCATGTGTTATAGGTGGCTTGTATGAATATGCATAAACTCGTCCACTTCCAGGATGTACCCATCTTCGCCAAAATACATACAATGTTAATTATTATCCATAGAACTTCAGTAAGAAACTACTCGTTAGGACTTACAGTAAAATTTCTTTGAATAAAATTTACATTACCTGTCAGTAAGTCTTTCCATGATAATATGATGTGGAACATTTAAGCTTAGCACATTATCGACGGTCATTCTTGCATCTAGTGCAATTGCCTGTTGCACTGTGCGAGGAAATCCATCAAGCAGTAAATGCAACGAGAGCGATTGCGTTTTTTTACTCTCCAAGAAATCCATTACCAGATCCACTATTAGAGTATCGGGCAGGAGTTCACCTTTGTCCATAAAACTATAAATAAATCATATTTCTCTTTCTTAACTTATTGCGACTTCACAACAAAAATTTATATTGTTCTTATAAATTTTTTTACCTTCAAAAAAGTCCAGGATTGAAAAAATAAAGAATAAAAAACTTTTATATCATTACAAGTAATAGATTTGAGAGCCATAAAACCAGAAGCAACGTCGACAATAAATTTTCCATTATAAACATTTCAAAATTTTCATTGACAGATAAAGCCAAAGAACTGATAATAGTGCAGACTTTTGAAGTTAAAGGAAAGACCGCCAAAATTATTAATTACAGCATAATAATATATCCAGAAAATGTTGAATTTGCCATTAGATATTGTACTTGATGCCAATGGTTGTTCACTAAGTTGAAGGTAGTAAAAATACATTATATGACATGAATATAATGCTTCAAGTAAAAATTAGTAATCATTATACCTTTTAGCCTTAAGTCCAAGCTCTGTGCCACTTCGGGATTGATCTCTCAATAAATCACCACTACTGATATGGAAGAATGGAAAATCCTTTAATATCTTCGTAGATATTGTACCTTTTCCGCTACCTGATATAATTTTAACGCTACAACATTAATCTTTTCACATAATAAGACGAAAAAAACAGCGAGCAATTGACCTGGAGCTCCCATAACAAGCATCGTAATGTTACGAACTGCTGTCAACCTAAAATCAGATGTGACGCGGAAATGTTTCTTTGTTCGGTCATTGACTAGGATTCGTCGCATACCAATTCGAGCGATAAAATTTGATGGCGGCTTGGACCTCGAAAAGAAATTATGAATTTTTATGTTTTTAATGAGATTACATACATGTCGGTTTTGTAACGAAAGTATATAGACAGGTTGAAGTTGATTTTACGATGATTTTGAGTTAAGTCGAAATTAATTGTATTAAATCAGTCTTATTGTTATATAACAAATTATGTCACATAGTGCGATCACCTAGTAATTGCTTTAGAGCAATCGTAATTCGGTGGGAATAAATGCAGCGGCTGATTCTAGTAACGATATGTATATTAGGCTTTTTCAATAGCTATGGAAGATCATATACGTGTAGAGTCAACAAGTCACCATTACATTTGAACTGCAATTCATTATTCATGACATCGGCCTCGTTTGAGCAACATAGAACTGAAAAAGAAGTGGAGTCGACATTATCTAAAAATGAACCAATGTCCCGAAATGATTCAATAAAACTTTTCCTATCGTTGGCGACTTTTCCTATGATGTATAGATGTAACAGCGCTCAAGCATTTTGTGGTGAACCATATCCTGCGTGGGCCTATGATCTTCAATTTGACGAAGGATTAGTTCCATTTCAAGACGGCGATTATTCAAGTGAAGTCTTCGTCCGCATTATTGGCACCGAGAAGAGAGAAAAGAAGGTATTTATTTGATGTTTCACTGGCGTAACTTGTTGGATGATGGTGAGATTCGTTCTGACTCTTCTACTGGATTTCTACTGTGAGACCAACATGCATGCTGATTTTAATTCAATTTGTAGGTAAAACGATTTCCTCTTGTGTTAATTCCTTCTGCTGGACTTTCTCATACATATCTTGAAACGATTGAGGCTGCCGCCAGTGATGAACGTCGAGTCATACTGTGGGATCCAATCGGTACAGGCGCCTCGATACCTGAGAAGTCATCAGCTTCCATGATTATACCTCCAATCGAACGACAGTTAGAATTCATTCTGTCATTTTTCAACATTAAGGTATTTTAGGTATCGACAACTAATCATAAAGGCACGTTTTCAACTCATTTCCTCATGTTTGTATTAAACTTTTTTTCCTTCATATTTTACGCAAAATTTTGTTTGTTGAAACTCGGCATGACTATGTTACTCTAATTCAAAATGCTGAGAAGTATAATATATTTTTTATTGCGTAGCTGAATTTCAATTGCAAATATTAAATTATTTTAAATTTGAATTCATTTCTATGACTCATAAAACTACCCATCTTAAAAGAAATAGATTTATCGCCCTTTTTTTAGTAGGCATTTCACCTACTTGGACAAGGCACAGGCGCAACTCTGGCCATTTCTGCAGCAAAATCATATTTGAATGGATCGTCAAAGAGAAAAGTATTATCTGCCATACTTTCGGGGCCAATTTTATCTCAAATAGATGGCAAGGACTATTCCAGAGAGCAGTTTAAACGATATAGTTCTGGAGACATGCCTATATGCCTTAAAGAAGCATTACCAAAAAATGAATCTCAGGTCCCTAAGTATAGTAATGACCAGGTTTGGACAATTCTTTGCATCAATTTGATGACTTGTTCTATTGCTATGATTGTCTGAAGATACTTTTTTTATTTCATATTGCATATTATGACCAAAATATATTAAGTACAATACCAATTCCTGATTCTGCTTTTTTCAAAAATATATTAAAATTGCCACGCCCATTAAGTTTTATTTGTCCAAACAGATTTCAAACTGACACTGTGCCTCTTAGTTATATGGCACAAGAGTGCATGAAATGCGATTTTTTTCAGAAATTCATTTTTGTTAATGTTTCATGTATGTTGATCAGAATAAAATATTGATTAGCTAATTTCAGCATAAAATTAATTTTTTGGCCATATTTAAAAGTTGTTTCTATTTACTTTTTAAAGATAATATTTCTTTGCATAATTACAGAAATTTGAATGAAATGGAAAAGTTCATTTTTCTCATTATAAAGATGAATAATTCATCTTTGTAATCCAAACAAGGTTTCCACCAGCTACTGACCATATGTTGACTTTCTAAATTTGCTGTGTTTATCGGATTCAAGCATATCAAAATGTGATTACTTTTCTGCGATTACAAAATTCATTGAAGATAATCTTATAGTGCTATCAAATGTAATGCCACTAAGACAGATTAGATTTGATAGATTTAGACTTTGAGCTAAATATTGTTTGTTCCATTTTTTACATATTCTTTTTTTATTGCTTTATCGATATTTGTACATTCTTTACCCATTTAAATACTTTTGCCCTAAATTTATCATGATAGTCGTATATGTTTATAGATTTTTATTTGCTCTATATCTTAAAATTTGTATCCTTATAAGCAGTGTACGTGAAAAAGAATTGTTTGTAGATTACTTCCACCAATATACCAATTATTCTACTTAAAATGTGACTTTTTTTAATTCATGGAGGGAAGGGATAACTTAGATGGTATTATATTACCCTGGGCCAATTTTGTTTTATCAGCAAATATAAGCTGAAATAGCGAATGATCAATATTTGTTCTGTTTTTAGGAAGTACCGCCGCTTTCCATTCCATTACTTCTTATATTTGGTTCTGAAGATTCATTAGTTAGTGATAATAATGTTAAAAAGATTGCATCGGCTTATGAGAATTGTAGAATAGCAAGAATTGATAATGCTGGCCACATGGCGCATTTGGATAAAAGAGAAGAGTATCTACAAGTTCTTTTACCTTTTCTACAATCTGCGGATGCTGAGGAATATGCGGTCACAAGTAAAAAGTAATGATAATGATTCGTTTCGATAAAGTCTATCATTTTTAATGTTTATATTGAAATGAGATCGATACTTTTCTTGCACTTATTCAGCATAGAAATGGAATTTTACTTGTTGAAGAGCTGTATTTTTCCCCTCATTTTACACGAATATTTTAAAAATAGTCTTATGTGTGTTTTTTCCGACTTGTGGTTCAGTATTGGTGCCTGAGTACTCGATTAGATATTTGAAAATTTGTGAAGTTATGAGCCAATTCTTTTTTAGATAAATCACTGTTCGGGACCTTAAATACAAGTTATTTTTAAGCATTTCAGAAATTTCGACAAAAATCGGATTGAGTGCTCTCCATTTAAAACTTCAGAGTGTAGATTTATATATATTGTTCATAAAATCCTCCTTTCTAGACTTTAAATCCATGTGAGTAAACCAATCATGCTACGAAGGAAAGATTTGTACCATAAACTGGGAGTTTTTGAAAGCATGGAAAAGTATAAAACTCAATTGAGGTCAAAACGCACTAATTGCTGAAATGTCCAGTTTAAATAATCATTTTATAATGGAGAATTGAATTGATAAATTCATGTCAGATTCTTTATCAATTTGAATTAGTGATTCTTTTTTTACCATTTTTATCAATATGTTTTTACTGAGATGTTAAAAATATGTGCACAAAAGGGTATGCAATACAGAAACTCATACAGTGATGTTATTTTTCAATTAACTTAAGAACTTAAATATAAGTGCCCCACACAATTCCCGAATAATTGTCCCGCAAAACTATGGGATTTGCTACGAGTATGATAAAACATTTTAGATTAATCGCTTATTTTCGAAATGAATTCTTCATTTCTTACTCATGATCAATCGCCATGAGGATTTAGAAAATGTTGTTTTATAGGGTATAGATGATATTATTGTTCAAGTCAGAAAAAAAGATAAAATCACTTTTCAGCATCAATGTTAATGGTTATAATAGAGAAATTCAAGTGATTTTAATAATATTTTATTGGATTATTTACAATGCAATGGGACTGAAACCTTAAACAACATTTGTTTGATCTTTTTAGAGTTCATTACGAAAGATACTTTTCAATTTTAAATGCACATGCTGGTAGAATAAATTAAGGGAAAAACTGCTAAGTAAAGATTTTCTTAGTAAAAGGAAATGAAAAAAAATCATCTGAATATGGGACAAAATAGCCGAAGCTTTGATTTTAGTACAAAATTTTTAGTGTCATGGCCTTAATGTCATTCTTGTTGATGATTTCTCAGCCTGCTATGGTGGTTTTCTTGCTACTTTAACTTTTGAAATGTACTAAAAATTTTTAAATTATCTGTACCATTTTAGTTTCACCAAAAACCACGTGAAACTTAATAATGCAGATATCGACAGTAAAGTGCAGTAAATTTGTGTGACATGTTATATTGATTACTCTGGATATTTCATCACAAATTCGAAAATACTCATGTGTTCGAGTCAATGTGGACATAAATTAAGAATTAAGATTTAGAATAATATGATTTGAGAAAAATATAAAAAATTTAAGCGTTGTATTAGAAGAAGAATATTTTGAATAAGGCGTGATCAACAGTCAAAACCTACAGATTTTGGCCACGTAGTAATCTTCCACCAATCAACATTCGTACATTTTGAAATGTTTTCCGAAATTAGTTATTTCCAGATTATTCGCCCTTCCTATGATGCATTTGCTAAACAAGGAGTAATCTTCTAAAATGCACTTTTAACTGAAAACCACAAAATTTTATTTTACAGCTGCAGCTTGAGTTATAATTTTAGGAATAAATATGCTAAATATATTCACTCCTTTGTTGATATTATTTGCTACGCCTGTTCAAGCTATCGTTCGACAGGGAAATTGGAAGCCTATGGAAGAAATCCTTTCAGAAATAAAAGGAATTTATTCACATTATGTTGATTCTTCTCTTTGCCTTAATGTTGGGTACGACTTATCGAACTGCTCAAAGTTACCAATGAGTGCTATTTCAAGGTAAAATGATGTTATGTTTTTGTTTGATAGTGCTGAATTTGAGTTCGTTGTGTTTCATAAGCCTTTCAGTGCGTAAGGTCTTTGACTTCGAAACTCAACCCGAATCATGCGGTTCACTATCTTTGGGTGGTACTGTTCTTTTTCCAGATCTGAAACTTATCCTTCGGACTGGTGTTGCCACCGAAGGTCGTGAAGTTGATTTAGAAATTAATGACGCGGCTAAGAGACTGCAGTTACGGTTTGGAAGACGTTTCTTGCATAATAAATTTATGCTTGTTCTAAGTCCTAACTTTTTGTATGGATCAATGCGCTCTCAAGTGATTAATTGGACATCATGGCTTCCGAATCGTCGTTCTTCCACTTTTGCCGGTTTGCCAGGGTAATAATATACTTCTTACCTTACTGTTTCATCTTTGGGATTATATATGTAAAGATGTATGCGCTATTTCAACTCAATTATCATATTATGTATTGCAGTATATCTTTCGAGCAAGGAAACTTGAGGGCAGATTGGTCGGACTCAGCATCGTCTCTCTTTTCTAGTTTGAATAATATTGCCTTTAAACTAAGTTTCCGTGCTGGTAACGGAGGACAAATTGTCTCACAATTGCTCGATGCAAGATATTCTAAGCGGCTCTGGACATATACCGCCATTCTGCCGCTATCTGAAACTGCGTCACCAAAATTCATTGCTGAAAGGCAGTATCAAATAGCAACTTGATACTTTTTTTATGAAACATGCATTTAATGAGGTATGTACATTTGAAATTGAACATTGTAGGGGCATAATGTTAACTTTTCCTCTTCAATTACTGGAAAATAATTTGAATGATGAATTTTTTTCTGGTGACCCAGTAATGTCTACTCTTTTCCTCTTATGTGTTTATCTCAAGAGGATGTTTGCAAATTCATTTTTTTATGAACCAATGAAAAATAAACTATGAATTGGAATAATGCTATTGTGTGTATTTGACCTTTTATGCACATAAAATTCTTATGGAAACTGATGCCGTTATAGTTTAATTTTTTATGAGAAGTCTGAAAATATATATCCATAAAATCACTCAAAAGCATACCAATGGTCAAATGTATTCTATGTGTTCTATTTCAATATGTTTTAATCTCGTTTTAGTAATGGGGCAATATCATATTAAGTGAAATAATATTTTTTCCTCACTTTAAACAATACATTAGTTTAAATGTTGTTGATTCTGTGGATAAACCATTCATTTCATTCATAAATTTTTATCCAAATTAGGTAGCATATGAACTACATCTCCATAACTAGGGTTCAAGAGGCCTAGGCAAATATATTATGAATTACCTATTTGATAAGAAAAGTTCCTGATGCGCTTTAAGTAGTTACTTCAAGTAACACGTCATCGCAAATTTTTTAATCGATTTTTGTATAATCTTCATAGTTTTAAACCCCTTTTCTAAGTATTACTTTCTGTGTAATAATTTTTATGCTTATTTGTCACTATGCAGATACTTTGGAGTAAGTTATGGGGAAACTATGGCTGTATTGCACAAATATTGGTTAAAACTGAAAGGGGAGGAATATATCCATTGGACAACATATTGGTAAATTCAATATGTACAGGTCAGATCAAAGGTACCAGGCTTTTTTCTAGCGGGTAGGTTTTCGATTCAATCTTTCACATCAATATTCATTTGAAAATCGAAATATTTTTGTCATTTCATTTTTTTCATATTTTAGTCAATGGAAAATTTAATTTGTCTTCCATTATTTTTTGGTTAGTGTCGCTTCTTCATAATAGATTATTCACATGTTTTCATGAAAGTTTTAGTATGTTATACTAGCAAAAGTATGTTGACATGACCCAAGTTTATTGTGGTTAAGTGATTTTATTCAGAGTAATGGTTATTATTTTATCCAATCCTTCACATAATATCATGTTTTTGATGCACAAAGAGAAAAACAATCATTTGCCATGCAATTGTGGAATATTACTGAGTAATTATAGTTGGCTAGATGTTGCTTTTGGGTGTCTTCACGAAATGTTTTACTCAAGCAGCACATTTTCTTTTGAATTGTCCATATTAACAATATGAAATGTAATAGAGCAGTACTAACAGAATCTGAACATTCATTACACTAGGATAAACTCTTGCTTGCCATAACTGATAAGAGATTATTCACGATTTATATTCCATTTACAATTCATTCGGTAAAGCTCTTACATGATAACGTTGCAAAATGATAGCTTTCGTTTGACCAACTCAAAACTGTGATGTAACTATATGTCAGTATATTTGCTGGTCCTGCTATCTACGAATAATGATGGTATAACTGCTCAACTATGCTTGCTAATGTTCGTCTATTTATCTGTTATGTTCCACATTCACTTTTTTTCACCTTTCACCTCTTTTACTACATTGTACCGATTATCTCAATTGCGCCTTATTACCAATTCCTCTATGCCAATACATTTGTTACAATTCTTCAATGGATTCATTTGTTCTACACCCTCGCATAATGCCACGTCATATTCCTTATGATTCTGTGGAAACTTCAAATCTTTCCACCTAAGTATGTTCCACGTCATAATACCTCTTCGACTATGGTTAGATTCAAAAATTCTACTTTGATTTCTTTTACAATACTTCAAAGTCCACCTTCAATTAATTGGATATCATAATAAAATTGTCATCAATCACATAACTCTGCTTTATTTGGCCTATCCTTTAATTACTCCGCTTTACTTCTACTGAAGTTAATTTTAACGGATGCTTCAACTAACGTTTGAATAATCACAAGCCTGCTGATTAAAAATTATGGATTTACTAATGAAGTAAGAGATTCACCAGAGAGCCAGCTTCAAAGGTACTTCAAGAGTCTATACTGCAGGAGTTAGTGGGGACATGTTTATTTGTTCTATTTTATGTATTTGTTTACTATTATCAAGTTTTAAAACTACTATATTTTCATTAAATCTTTTTGCATTACTATTTGTTTGCCCTGTTATACATTGGACTTCACCTGCTCAACTGAGCCACATTATCCATATGACAGTATAAATATTATACTGCATTACTATACATTTCTTCTTCCATCTCAATAGGCATATCATCATGAACCAAAATAAAATAGGAGAAAAAATTGATTGCATGCCGCTAGCACACAGTATAGCATATCATTTCTATTTTCATTTTGAAATCAGTGCTGCAGTTATAGGAACCATGCACCAACTGATTGTCTTGTCAATTTTCTTTGACATAAAAAAGGGTTTATACAACCTGTTATTTTTTTGTAACAAAAGTTCAAGATTACTGAAATCAAATTCCTCAATTTTGCAATTAGTTATTTTGACGTCATACCAATATTTAAAGAAAAATTGTAATATCATTGCTGATGTTGGTGTCATAAGACTTTTGTAAAGAAACAACAGTGTTGAAAATAGAAATGCTTTAATGAGTCTAAGTTAAGTGCATATGGTCTTGAAGGTATAAGACACTGTTCTCCAAGTTTAGTTGATGGATTATTATATATTGACAAGTTATGCCCAATCTCAGCACAAAATAACTGCTGAATGAAGGATAGAGAAAGGGTATAGTAATGTAATATATCACTAGTACCGTTATAGGTGAAGTGGCTCTGTGGGGGTAGTGTTTGATGTATAGCAGAGGGCAGACAAACAGCAAAGCAAAGAAAAGATTTAATAAAGTATAATAGTTTTATCAAACTAATGAATAGTGAACATAAATACAAAACTGAACAAATAAACACGTCCCTGTTAGCTCCTGCAGTATACCCTCTTGAAGTGCCCTTGAAATTGACTCTTTAGTGAATCTTGCTGAATCTTTTGCTCCATAAATAAATGTAATTTTAATTGGTAAGCTAGTGACAATTTTAGAATTATTAAGGAATTCTAAGAAATTGTCATTGATGGAAATAAAGCGGAGTAAAGTGGAGCAATTGATACTAAGGCCAACTCGAGCAGAATTATAACTTTGATAGCAACTCTGAAATAATATCCAGTCAGTTGAAAGAGTTTGAAGTGGAATAGAAGATTGAAAAGAAGAGTTTCTAGGGAGCATGATGAAAATAGATTCATTTATTTATTGGTTGAACTGGTTGAAGAAAAAAGTCCAAGAAGCTTCCAATTAGCCATAAGAAAGATGACATGTGGCAAATTGTAGAAGTATAGAACAAAGGATTGTATAAAGGATTGCAATAATAGCATCAACAGAAAGGGTTTGGCATTTAAGGTGCAACTAGGATAAAAGGCGCAATAAGGTCAAAGGGGTAAAAAGGTAAGAATGGTGCAGGCAAAATATAGGCAATCATAGATGAGCATTTATAAACATAGTCAAGCAGTTATGCTGTAACAATTTTAAGAGATAGTAGGACTGGCAAGTACCCTAACTTTAACTTCCACTAACTAGCACAGTTATTGAACCACTCCCTCTACATTTCAATCAAAAACTTTTGTAAGTTTTCAACATCAACTCCTTCAATGCTTTCAATGTATTTATTTGTTTTCAAGTTGATTAAAAAAACTGGACTTTTCAAAGTCAGAAAAGTCTCATAAATGCACCATGCATAATTTTAAAAATAAGTGATAAACAGTTTTAGTCTTAGAATATAATGAGAGATATTTATACTACAGTAAGGTACTAAAAAGTTGTTAAATCTATTCACAATTTTTCTTTTAAAAACATGATACATTCCAGTAAGTGAAAAGATAGGAGAAACTAACATCAAACAAGACACTGATTACATTTTTTTATAATTAAAACTTACAAAATATATAAACTAGACATTTTGATTTTCTAATAAAAATTTAATGTCAGTAATGAGGTCACATAGAGATCATAATTTTATCTACTTCTGCAACCATAATATAATGAACTTTGGATGTGAAGTTCTCTATCTCAACTCCTTTGCTCCATATTCACCTTTCTTTGCAAGTTCCAAAGCATGTTTGACAAGTGTATACAATGAACTGTATGAAATTTCAGACTGTATATTGTTTCTAATGCACGTGACATTTTTACCCTTGCAGAGTTGAGTAATTTTAGTATCTTATAATAGGTAAGGAGTTCCATGTTTTTATACATGCAGGTAGCATTCAAAAGTATTTGATCATTATCAATATATGGTAGATTACCACAAACAAACCACAATGTTGATATATGTGTACCCACAAGGTAATCAAAGAATGGTCCAACTTTTCTAGACAAGTCATTACAATTTAGCACCATTTCACTGGAGTCCTATGCATTAATTTTTTACTCAGTTACATTTATTCCTCGTTGAAAGTATGCAACTGTACTGATACAGCTGTTAGGAATTAACTCCCTTAGGAATTAATTCAGTTTCTATAGCTGCAGTCAGTGTTCATTTGTGACGTTCCAAGTAAATTGGCTACACAGATTCTGGTAGGATTTTACATTTTGTTGTGTTGAAGTTAGCTTACTTCTATCAATGCAATTAGTGCATGGTAAATACACATATTTCTGTCACAGTTTCTTGTGCTTAGTTGTGTTTCATGTTCCTAACAACAGCTGCTATTACAAAAAACAAAAGAACTTAATGTACTGTAATATTAAAATAAAAATTCAAGTACAAATACTGTGTTAAGACTAACTAATTGTGCTTACGCATAAGCCAAGAAGCAAGAGCAAAACAAGGTGTACAAAAACATGACACAAATAATGCAAATATATTAGCCCTGTCTCATGTCTGAACAAGAATGAATCTTGTCCGTGCCTTACAGCTTATTCTACATGTATACAAGACAAATTAGATCAAACCATAAATTCAACTTTCTGAAGGAATCTTGCATGAACAAACATTATGATATTGTTAGGAATTAACACCTAAGGGAGTGAATTTTATTTTGTAGCTGCTGTATAATTTGATGTTTTGATTTTGGTTTCAGTTCGGTTTCACTTTGGTTTCAGTTTAGTTTCAGCTTGGTTTCAGTTTAGTTTCAGCTTGATTTCAGTTTTAATTCCAAGATACTTTAGAAAACTGAATCCTGTTCTTCATGCTACTATGTTTTGTGCGTTGCAAAAGTTATATCACTTTCAGCAACACATGTAGGTTAATATCAAATACTTTTTCTGTATTTATGTTATTTGCTGTGTTTGTATTTTCCTAACAGATATATAGATGAAACATGACTATAAAACAAATCACACAGCAAAAATGTACTAGATTATGCCATTGCACCTGAAAAAAATTTAAGGAGAATAGAAAACATCTCTTTACCTTGCAATGAATTCTGGTACAAGCCAAGGTAAGCAAATTTTGATAGTTTTACCAGTTCAATAAAACTGGGCATAAAATCATTAAAAAAATAAAGCTTGAATTTTTAGCATATAATCAACAAATATATCTTGAGATTTGTAGTCTTAAAAATTTTTCTACAAAATGCTTTTAGAAAACATAAAGAAGACAATATTTCTGCAGTTATTTTTAAGACTTAGCATATGTGAGCCTTTTTGTAGAGACAATCATGTAAACTATAAATCTCTCTGCTGCTTTATATTTAAAGATGTAAGAGGTAAATTTCCAACAAAATTTTGATCTGTACTTAAACCATTCATAGCCATTGGTTGCAAGAAATATTTTGTATATTATGAAGCAATCATTAGGGCCATTTCTTCAATAAAAAATAGTAAAAAATTAAATTATTCAAAGCCCAACAAATTTCTATATACTAGTACTGTCTCAAGTCTTAAATCTTAAGCTCAAATCTTCTATAACTTTGAAGTCCCTCAGTTAACTGTTTTGAACTTATTAATTCTGTGCAAAGGATATGAATTCTGCAGGTTCGATTTCAACCAGGTAGCCAGCAGCCATTTTAAATGAGTAGCTAAATATTATAATGTTTCATATGACAATAGAAGTTCTCTCTTTTACTTTCATATATTGTAATTGAGATAAATGTAATTTTTTTCCTAGTAAAATGCAACAGAATAGAGTAGAAAAGGTATTTGTTCTTGGGCTTACAAAAAGCAGTTTACAGAGTCTATTTATCTGATTTTTATCTTACATTTTTTCCTTTCCCGTAAAAATCATAACCAACTTGTATGCTAAGACCTGAGTTTGTGAATATGTTGGAATAAATTTGAAAACAAAAGTACTACATTATGCTGAAGTCCACTTGCTTATCAAGGAAAAAAATATTGCACATGTAATAACTTTGAAAACTTTTTAAAGAAGCTATGTTTTAAATACTTAGTAGTCAAAAATCCAAATTTATTTGTACCATGAAAATGATTGTAAAGTGATGTTAATACAAAACTCAATCAGTATTTTCATTAACACTTGGGTTTGTAAATTTGTCATGGTCTTGAAATGAGTTTAGTGCAAAATATAAGTACAGAAATAATTGTTATTCAAATCACAAAACATCTGAAATACAAAGAACAGAAGCTGTTATAAATCTTAATAATGGTCTAATCCATGCAACATTTTACATGATATATTGTTGTATTCCTAACAAGATTGTCTTTTGTTTTATATTCAAACAATAGAGCACTGAAGAATAGAAGTGAATTTGACTTTGCGTAACTTTACTCTATAAATTTGGATATCTCACAAAATTTAGTTCCATTCATCAATAGCACTCTTTATTTTGATTACTGTAGATGGTATGTGAACATTTTGTTTCTTAAATGTGTAAACTATAAGGTCCTGATTTTTCCATACATAATAAATACCAAAGATGGCATACCATGTTACTAATATCTATTAATTATTATTGTATATGACCATTTCAAAATTTAAAGTATTGACCTCAATCAAAAGTTCAATAAATAGTAACTTATATCAAACAAATATTGATTTGAATTTTACACAAATATTTGCTTGTGCAAACCTGAAGAAATGTACACTGCATCAAATTTTGAAGCTTGGTTTCTAATTTATCTTTGTTGGAAACTTCTAAGAAGTATTTCATATTAAATGTGTCCCTCTTCTATTTGTAGAAAAGTATGGTGGACCAAAGTTGGCAATACAGAGCATGTAAAGCTTGCTAAAGGAATGTATACAAATACAAGAGAAGCTAAAATATGAGCATTAAATATTAACCTGGCAAACTTGACTAATGGGTTATAGAGGACACCCATAATATAAAATCTAACATCTATACACTTACTAGCTCAAATATAGGCACATTTCTTAAGAGTGGAATATTTTCTATTAGTTTAGTTTTTAAGTAAAGTTTATTCTACAAAAATATATTTCTAAGGACCCAAAAAAAATAAAGGGGAGGCAAACATTTGATACAAAAAATGTACTGTTTAAACATAAAAATATCAATAGCAACAAAAAAAAGTAGAACTTTATAATACAATCATGAATAATCATCAGTAATGTCTGTAAATAGAGGACAATGGGATGATAATTTTCTGATGATGACAATCTATGGTAAAAATTTCAATTTACGCTACTCAATAAATACCAAAATAAAGTTATTTCAATAGAGATTTGATTACTTACAAATATTTACATGGGCAGCATGATGCACTCTCCTTGAGTAAATTTTCCTCAGTTTCAGCAATGTGCACTTAAGAGGCCCACTTATACTTGTATATACTTTCAACAAATCTGCAATGTAAAAATAGCAGTTACAGTACATCAGTTTTTCAACAGTTACACAGAATGATAATGCCAGTTAAATGTGTGTTCTGTCAGTAAATAGACATTTTGCAAGGTGAAGAATCAATATCACTCTGCAATACACTATTTGCCTTTGTTGTTAATTGTGAGTTATGTTTTTTTCAATACAAACTTTTTTTGTATATTTAGGTTCTTTTTTGAATAATGATAATTTCAAGCTTTAATTCGAAATGTAAAGAATATATTATGCCTTATCTAATATCTATATGCTCCCAAAATAATCTAAATGAGGAAAGTTCTCAACACCTACCTCCACCATGATCTTCGGCTTTGATGTAGGCCAGCTAGGTAAATTTCACATTCAATCTAGGCTTGAATTGCATTTATTGAAAACTCAAACTGTTTATTTGAAGTGCTGACAGCTTGATTGCATGTCTGCTTAAATATGTACTATGTGGCATGTCTCTTCCTCTCTCTTTAAACTAATATATACTAATATTAGGTATTAACCTCTGAGGGAGTTAATTCTATTCTGTAGCTGTGGTATGTTTCTCCTGATATTATGTTGAAGTTTCAGTTTTGATTATGAGAACAAGTTTCAGTTTAAAATATGAAAACAAGTTTTAGTTTAGAATATGAGAAAAAGTTTCAGTAAATGATATTTTGTTGTGTTTATGATGTTATCTGACTTCTATCAACACAACTTAGTATAATAACATGCGCACTGTCACAGATTTCTTGTTTCCGTTGTGTGTTACATTCCTAACAGCTAATAATAATATCTATTTGAATAAAATATAGTGTGTCTCATTATCTACCTTTGTTGCTGAAGTAATTAATTCATCAGTAATGGTTCTAGGTAATATTCAGTTCAGTAATTTTGACGAATTTCTTGGAATGGACCATCTCTAACCACGTCACCGACTATACTCGCTGACGTATGACAAGTACTTTCAAAGTAACGATGCATTCTATAGTAAAACTGTCAATTGTGTTTTCTAGGTTGCATTGTTCAACAAAATTTACTTGTACAGAGTTCGGCCCTACTCGGATCGTTTACCATCCATGATGATCTCAGAATAACTTTGATTGAATATATTAAAAAAGATATGTGAGACAAAACTAGATAAGAAATATCATTATACTACCAGTGCGCTTTGGTCCACAATGTCTTACGTTGCGTTAGTATCTGTGCCAACGAAAGATGAAGCATCTACCCGACGCCGCGAGAGAAGCCGTGCTCCATCTACCTATAATTACACAGCTATCAGACTAATGGCAGCACTTACTATACTATCCGCCGCGGGTCTTTCTTGGTTTCAATTTATCCCTCTGTGGATTGCCGTCATTGCTGCTCTTGCTGTGTTGTTTCCGATGGCATTCTTCGCTTATGAAAGTCGAACGTATGGCAAAATCATGTCCAACACTGTGATTGATGTCGATGACTACATGCATACCGTACCAAGTATAAGTGATAGGGCATATATATCGATGTCGCACAGAGTTTCCTCTGGCAGGTATCTAGATGAAGGAAGTACTGATGGCTTATATGTTAGTCGTATTAACAGATTTGTTCTTTGCTCTTAAGATTGTGGGTTTACTGCAATTTTTTGTCGGTATAAAAAATTGGATTCTTCAGAACGCAAAATATATCTCAAAATTTTGTATTTAGTTTGCTACTTATCAATCAGTCTTATCAAGACTAATGTAATTGACAACATTACATCTATTCTATACTAATGCAATAAAATAAAACATTTAGGAGATAAGTGTGTGCCAAGAATATCTTATTTTCCACTGAAGTTCAAATTCATCTGGAAAATTCCGGAGCATTATCTAGAAAAATTATGATTCTCTATTCTGAGAAAATTAATGTTAAAGAAACTGCAAAGTTAAGAATGCAAGAGTCTTGCTTTAGCACTTTCAGCAGTTACAAACACTTGCGAAGCATCGAAATACATTTTTTTACAAAAAACTGTTGCAGCTAAATCATGTTGCCATTATATATTTCAAGCATCTGAAAATCATTGTTAATAAATTTCATAGCTTATTAAGACAAATTTTAGCATAGATATGCATGCATATATATATATATATTGTTGTTCAAAGCTGAATTGCAACATGTACTTCAGTTCCACAGATGACACCTATAATTAATAAAATTTTGTATATTCCAGCATTAAGAAGTCCAAACCGATGGATCTTCGTGTTATATCATCTCCTTATGTAGAAGGCCTTCAGTTAACTGCTCCGTTTCGAGGGGAAGGTGATACTCCTCTCAATATAGACCCAAATTCACCATGCGTTATTGTGGGTAGCATTCGTATGGGTTTTGGCCACCATCGCATCGCTCGTGCAGCAAGCTCATGGGGCGTTGGCCTCAAATTGAACACATACTTCCATGATCTTCTATCTCTCGAGTCTCCTGAGTCTCATTTGATTCACAATATGGATAGAATGTATAGTGCAGGTAGTCGTCTTGCTACTGAAATTGGTGGACCGGTAGAGGCCCTCTGGGGTAGAGCTACGTTATCAGGGGGGGAAAATAGCCTTCGCCAGTCATGGCTAATGGGTGAAGCCCTCACTTCTATTATGGAGACCATGCCGCATGATGTTCCAGTTGTTTGCAGTCATTCATTGGTGGGTATGGTCGCAGTTGCATCCGGGTTTAAGCATGTTGTGAATTGTGTGATTGATAATCATGCACAGTGGTTTTGCGTGGTACCAGGGGCTGTGAATGTGGTGCAAGGCCCTTCAAATTATGCAGCTCTTCTGAAGATGGGCATACCCGAAAGCGAGGTGAATATTTGCCCTAGTGAATTCTTTTTTAACCTTTCTACAAACTTATATGGAATTAATTTTTTATTACAAATATTTTCTTGCTAAATTTATATCTACTGTAGAATAGTTACATGATTTAATTTGTTTCACTTGGTATTTTTAGTGTCTCACGCAGCACCAAAGCCTTTTCCATAGTACCCATGGAGATTATTATTTTTAATTCCTTACGAACTTTAGCCCAATCAATAACAAGGGTAAATCTAAAATCTATACAAAAAAATAAATATAATTGAGTCAGTATAAGTTGAATTGCAGCTTTTTGCTATGAATCAATAATCTTTTCTCTGACGGCTCATATCAAGTGTCTAATCATTGTTTAACCAATCAGCAGAAATTTCAAATTATCATGGCCAATGATAAAAACCAAAAGAATTTGAACACTGAGCCCAACCAATAAAAATATATTTTAAAATATTGCTTGAATTTTGACTCTCGGATTTCGCTTATGGGAGATTATTTGGATTAGTATAATCATATTTGCTTTCACTTGTTTCGAGTCTTCACTCTCTATTTTTTCGTCTGCTGTAATTTTTTAAAAGCTCCTCCAATCATCAAAATCAGATATAGATTTAAATTGTTTTTTTGTATGTATTTCATTTCGAAATTTTCCCTGGTTCTAAGTATAATTTGCTGGTGATAATATACTGTATGGGATGTGTTTACTATGGATAGTGCCTTTATGGGTTATTTTACTTGAGAGTTTAAAATTTCAACTCTGAACTGAACTGTTTTTTCAAAGATTCTTTTGTTTTGATTTGCTTGTGATTACTCTAATTTTTCTTCTGTACGAATGTACATTACATCGGATTAGACATATCCACAAACACCAACATACGGAGGTTGGTGGAATGGTAAGCTATCAAATAGTTTAAAGTATCATTCAATGGACTATCGATTTATGGAATATCAGCAAACCTATAGTTTCTTTTGCGCTTTTATTTCTATAAATGAATTTGAATTCTGGTGTAATTTTTGAACTTCAAAATTTCGTGTTGCTAGGTACGACTAGTAGGTGCATGGGTTCCTAAGGACCTTGTTGATAATATTCAAACTGATACAGCTGCAAGACTGGAACGAGCTAGCAAAAATTCGCCACGGAGATTGCTGGTAAGTTCATAACTTTTACCATTTGTTTGCCGCCACAATTTTTTACTGACAATGCCAGTCTGCGAGAATAAATTATGAAATGAAAATTTGTAAATACTTATTTGTATAGTACATATTTTCAGCTGACGTCAATATTCTAAGATGTCATCAGTTTAATGCAAGAGTTAGCGCAATTATATAAGTGTCTTTTATATATTTTTTTTAATTTTTTGTTATATATAATATTATGTTTCCTTTTAAAGAAACAATTTTGTTTGCTAAAAAAGTTCCTAATTTTATGATTTATTTACATATTTACTGATGCCAATATTCGATTGGTTAATTTTAGTATATTTACTTTTGCTAACATTTGATTCGGTGTCTAGATGCCTATCGGAGGTGCCGGGGCCCAGAAGAAGTATGTCAGTGCTCTTGTGAAATCAATGGCTCATTTAATAAAGGCAGGCACAGTGGAGCTATTTCTGAATGCAGGAGATAGAATCAAGAATCATGAAACTTTTGACAAGTTGCTACGCGGAGTAAGTTTACAGAAATATTTTTGCATTTTTTTGATGTTTTTCGAGTAACGGGTGAAACGGTTTATGTACATGCTTTCTATTTGAAGTAACCATTTATTTTTCAAATGAACTTCATAAATATATAATTTTTGTCATGTTTCAAGTTTAAATTTTGCATTAAAAATAGATTGAGTCTCGCATTGATTGTGTTAAAGAATAATCTACTATTGAAACTTGGATCAGATTTTCAACTAAGATGTACTGGTAAAGTAAGAAATTTCTTGAATTAGCATGCTTTTCGATGAATACGTTTCTCAATTAAATGTGATTTTTAACTTGAGACCATATTTCAGATAACAGGAGTTGTTCTTTAATTAACGCAGTCCTTGTTATGAGTCGATTTTTATTTTCAAATATTTTGTGCCAAATCGGTATGGAAACGGATTTGTCCGGCTTTGATTAAGGCGGTGTTTTCACAGTATGCATTTACTGGGTTAATCGATGGATTGTTGTACTAATTGATTTTTTACATTGACCTATACATAAATGATAACTACATATATAGAAATAAAACAATGTACATTCTTATTTGCTTTATTGAATATGTATGTTTGATCATAATTTTATATAAATTTCTTTTGCTTTCTGCTTTTCAATTTGATTCATAGTTGGACTTGAACTATCAGTTGGTGGATAATTTTGATACTCTGAAGGAGATGATTGCCAACCCTGATCGAATAAAGACGTCTGTGGTAAGATCTTAATTTGAACTATGTATCACACTTTATCTAAATTTGCTTTCTGTTGTTTATTTTTAAAATTTTTCCAGAAAAATTGCACTGATCTGTGCTGTACTTTGAGATATTGAATTTGCTGCCTTCTTTTTGTTTGTAGTCTTCGTATTATGGTTTATAAGTTGGATAGTAATCGTGTGAGAAAAATAATTGAAAAGTCATCAAAAAATGTTCTTCTTACGGATACCTCATATTCTACTAGAACCGGGTATACTGTACAATTGTCAAATCATGCTAGTTTTCACTCTCCACATGTTAAAGTTCATTGTCGCTGACACAAAAAAGTAAAAAGATTATTGCGCACATCAAGCCAATCAAAATTGTCCATCATTTTTTTCTCTTTTAGTTGCAATATTTTCTGTTATGTGCGCACCTGGTTTTTAAAAATCCTCACTTGCTTTTAGGTAGCACCTAAACACCTACCTAATGTCTTTTCAAAAAATGAAAGAAATTTTTTAAAAATTTTCCACAATAAGAAATGCAAATATATTTGAAGAATGGTACATTGGATCGAAAAAAGGCTATTTTATAAATGCAATATTTACTACATACTTGTCTATAAGACCTGTTCCTAGAGCCAAATAAATAATTTTATTTTACTATTAGCCAGGAATATATATGTTATGGATCTTTATTAAAGCAGTATCTTCTACGGATCAATATTGAAAAGAAAGTAAATTGCATCTTTCAAAGTCAATCATGAAATACATTGCCCAAACATATTCAAATGAATTTGTACATGCTTTTATAAAATCAACCATTTTACATCTATTTGATACCTTGATTTTTTTTGTGATTGCACAAGTTGAAGAGACATTTTTTGCTATACATGAAATGCATAGTTTTATTTTCGAATCAGGTACTATTAGCATTCAAAGAGTATTTTCCTGCCCTAGCCTGTACTGATATGCTTATGCGTATTTGCGATATACTAGTTGTAAAGCCCTCTGAACTAGCTTTTTATCCAATACCTAAGCTCATGGTGCGTAGAGTCGGAGACCACGAGCAGTTCAGCGCTGTAAGAGCCACAGAAGTTGGCGATGGAACTCCAGAGGTACTCCAAAATTGCAGTAATTTTTTGTTCGTATGCTGTGTACGTTGTATATAGCAAATGAATTTTCAAATAGTATGAACTATGAATATTACGAATATGTCAGGACTGTCAAATCTGTATTTATTATCCAATAATCCCACAAGGAATTTTCTACTAAATGGCTTTTTCGTTTTAGTTAAAAATCAAAGTGAATTAATTATTTTTGATCACAAATATCTAAGATATTAATATGTTTACTATACCATTATCCATTAGGCTCGCACAGTGGAGGATGCATTACGTTGGTTAGACCTGTTAACTAACAACTCTGACCTGTTTACCCAAATGAATAAATGTGTGCTACAGAATCATTCTATTGGTATGTACGACGGTTCAAAAAGTGCAGTCGAAATTGCCCGGAAAATGGCTACGGGTGAACCATACTAGGGAGATGAGATTCTATATAATACGTTTATCTTTGACTCAACTATTTTCGTATACGCAACACTTTTTTTATTTTATTGTTGAAGATGTCTACACTGTCCCCGGACTATGTTTCAAACTTTAGGTCAGAGTTACGGAAGAAGATACCAAAAACAATTCTTTCATATAAATAAACGCAAATTCAGCGTGATTTTTCATTTGTGAACAAATTTCCGGGATCAAGATAGCAATGCTATGTTGCTTCATTGCGTGGGAATTACCTTAAAGTAGTAACGAGAGTTGCAGCATACGATTTATACATATATTTGTTCTGTACGAAGAAAATTTATTTGGCAAAAAAATTAAATATATCATTCTATGCAGTGACCAGTAATATCTAACTTGCATGCTTTAGCATAAAAAGAACAGTATACTGGTTATCATCGACGAAAATTTTGTTGTCTGCTAGGATTATGTTACTAAAAAATAGGTCAGAAAATAGCAAAATATTATGAATAGTAAACATGTTACTGATTTTAAACATATTGAAACGGCAATGAAAAGTATAAAGGTATGATTTGCTGCAGTTTCAGCTCCTAATGAGCTTCTCATTGTGAAAGATAACAATTCCTGAAAAGTTTAAATAATATTCTGATTATCTTAACATTATTACTATGGAGAAATAGCAGTAAAAATATGATGTAAATAGTTTAATCAATTTGTCAAATCATGTAAATAATAAAAACATATGATCTTTGTCTGAAGCAAGTAGTTGAAAAATGACATATCCGCCATAAAATCTCAAGAAACAACTGAATGAAAAGCAAATACATATTGAATCTGTTGACATTTGATTTATTACAGATCCAAAATTTATTTGTAATCCTATCCTAAATTGAAACGAGTATATTAGCATGCAAGAGAGAAAAATAATTTTTACTTAAACAATTAGGTTGGAGAGTAATTTAATATTGCATATGAATACTATTAGATAAGTATGGGTTAGGGTTTACAGGGTGTAGAGAAAAGTATAAGCCACGAGCATCTTGCTGAAACAATTCATATTTGTTAGTTTATGGTTCATTTTTGTGTTACTCTGTTATTGAATGGTGTTAGAAACATGAAACACAAATAAGCACAAGAAACTGTGGTAGAATTATGTGTATTTATCATGCACTAATTGTGTTGATAGAAGTGAACTAACTTCAACACAACAAAATATGAAACCCTACTAGAATCTGTGTAGCCAATTTACTTGGAACGTCATAAATGAACACTGACTGTAGCTATAGAAACAGAATTAATCCCTAAGGGAGTTAATTCCTAACAAATGGCAGCTTTGTCTTTGTGACATTGTAGCTTTCCTTTTTTACCAGCACTATTAACCTCAGCCTAGCTAATGTCTAGTGGAACGATTAAAAATGGAGTAAATTGGAGATATGACTATCCATAATATAATGCAGGTTTGAGATAAAGATACAAGGTAGAACTGTGATAGGAAACAGCTTCCAGATAAATCTGTTGTGTTCATAGGCACATGCATGATAATATGCAATCTGACAAGCATGTGACTAGAAATATTATGTAACATTGGTCTATGACCAAAAGAATGATCAATTTTAATAAAAGGAATTACTGCTCATCCTTTGCACTTTGAAAGATACAGTATACAATTAGATGTGAAACTGATTTTGCTTTATCAAATACATTCTTTTCAATTACTTCAAAGTGTCTTTGTAAAGGACACTAGGTGAATATTTCCAAGATAAATGTCATTTTCAAGGTATGCATTGCTAATGTACTCTTGAAATATATGATTGCCATGAGAGTACTAGCCTTATTTTAAACAGGTATAACATTGTATAATTTATAAGAATATATGGCAATAGCCAGTGTTTTGTAAATAGTATTGCACTGGTATATTAATGCTATCCAAAATTTTTTGATATACTATATGAAATAATTATTTTTTAGAGGAAAGAGTGCAACAGGTAACAAAAAGTGCTTTCATTTACAAGATTATTTTGACATTCAGATAGGATACCATAACTGCCTGAGCAGAATAGAGTTTGCAGCTTTAGACAAAAACAGCTGAGTAAAACTATTTGAAAATCATCTTAACAACTAGCTTTCTTATAAAACTTTTTAGAGGACTGGATTAAATGAGCTGCTGCACCAATCTCAGTTAAAAATACCGTGATTATGAATAGCAACTTGGTAAATTGGGTTCAATTGAAATATGGTATAAGAAGAATTATGTACTTAAATTAAAATTTTATCATGCCTACAAGATTTCACAGCTGGTTAATAATAAAGTGTCAGGAATTAACCCCTAAGGGAGTTAATTCTATTTTGTAGCTGCGGTACGTTTCTCCTGATGCTTTGTTGAA